>SNQJ01S0032659.1:128122-142647 GCA_010110895.2 Picea sitchensis
CCCATGCCATATGCATCATACTATTGTGCAACATGCATCCACATGCTCACGCTTATGTATTTGAATTTCTTAAAGAGAGGTAAATTTAAATTTGAAACTTCCCGCTTAGGATATGGTTTCAGCATGAAGTGGTTATTTTTAGTGATTTTACTCATTATCTCTGCATCTAAAACTCTAAATGACTGAAGAATGTTGAGGTGAGGCCAACATAGAAATGCAAATGGGCCAACACAACTGCGTTGGTATGGAAGATCCGTGATCTATATCCGTGGATCTCGTTCCCCATCTCCACATATCTCGTGACGTTCGATCTATAATACTACATTCGAAACATTGGAGCATAGAGCATTCAATGCATGAGAAAATCCACTGGTAGGCGGGTTTGGGCAATCGGAGTGGTCCTACCCTCTTCATTTCTCTCTTAGTCTCCTTAGCAACTTTGCGCAGTTACTTCATTGGGAGATTTGAATTCAAAAGATGTCTGTTGTTTGTTTTCAGGTTTGCATTTAATAATGAATACCATAAACTTTCTAAAAACGAAGAAGAAATCGAGGATTCCGACTTCATTTTCTTCTTTGCAAAACTGAGCAAAATGTTGAGCAGTGATGTGGCTCCAGTTAGTTATGTTCTCTTATAATTAATCGGCCACAGATCTGAAGTTCGAAGGAAAAGTAAATCTGGTTTTTTTGAAGATTGATTTCTCATTCGACTGTTGACTGTTCATGAGCAAATCCAGTCAGTTATGTTTTCTTAGAATTAACCGGCCACATATATGAACTTTGAAGACATAGTAAATCTGGCTTTTTTAAGATTGATCTTTCATTTGAATATTAAATTATAATAATTATTTATTTCTCTAATGGCCAAGATGAATGAATGGAAATAGCTTTAGCAGATCTGAGATAATGTCCCTCTTATTTTTCATTTCTTAAACAACAAAACCTCAAGCCCGTTCCTCAATACAATGCCCCTCTTTTTTCTCTTAGAGAAAAACCTAAATCCCATCATTCTTATTTTCGAAAAGAGGAAGGATTAAGAACGTTGAAAAGGTTTTGTTTTTTTGGTTAATTTATTCCTAAATTTTGATTGAAATTATATTGAAAATTAAAGTTTTGGAATTTATTTTATTTTCTAAGATAATTTAGATCATTATTTTTTTGAAAAATCTATTAAAACAGGTTAAACTTTGATTAATGAGAAAAGCTCACAAAAGTAAAGTGACTTAAAAAGATGGGAAAAATGTCTTACCTTTACCTTAATTTTTCCTTTAAACATAAAATTTGAAACAAATAAAATTTGAAGAAAAAACAATAGTTAATCTAATTTTTTGTAATCTACATTTATTAATACAATTAAGTGGCAAAATTTGCTCTCTTATGAATTGCCTACTAATTTTATTAAACTAATATTCAAGTTTTTGGTATATATGTTTTCACAGTTTGTCAAAGATATTGTATAATCATTAGAATTTAATTGTGTAAATAGTTTTTGAAACGTCAAATATTTTTAGCGGCAGTCAACACACTCTTTTCTAATCATACTGAAAAATGTGTTTATTATAGAGAGTCTTTTGTCTTTGTGCAATTTCTCCTCCTTTGGTTTGTTATAAAAATGTTATTGGCATATACCTCTGTAATTTTGTTATCTTAATAAAATTATTTTTTTTTCTAGGAAAATAAATAAAAAATGTTTTATTGAGATGTTGAATCAAACAATTTAAAAAACAAAAGTGATATATTACTTACTATAAATGATTATGATTATTATATTGATCAAACATTTTAGTTTGAGATTTAAAAACAAGTTTGCATTGTATAAATTTACATTTAATTTAATTCAATTTATATAAATATCTACTAAAGATAAAATTGACTTATGGAATTGAAATAAGTGCAATGTAATAGATTCCAAAGAAAGTGCAAGCTCAACTCTATGCCTTTAATTCAATTTATATAAATATCTACTAAAGATAAAATTGACTTATGGAATTGAAATAAGTGCAATGTAATAGATTCCAAAGAAAGTGCAAACTCAACTCTATGCCTTACGTAGAAGCAAGAAATCCTATCATATGATAAGAAAAATCAACAAAAAAAAGATATATAGTGCATCAAATGGAAAACATTAGAGAGATTCATAAAGAAGAAAGTCTCATAAAGAGAGAAGAATCATGTTGTACTAGAGAAAAAATTATAACATTCAAGGTTGAAAAAGTGTGGGTGATGGGTGGATGGCTAATGTTTTCCCTGGATCTACAATGCCTTGTGGACCTACGACCTAGCTTAATATGTTAGTCATGGGTATCTTCCAACTCACATCATAAGAACACAGGAAGAAGGAAGTAATGAGCCTAGTTTAGGACACTCTATATGATTTGTCTCTAGAAATTCATCATCATATGTCAAACATCTTGTTGGAAAAAGAGGCTAACCTCCTATAGTCCTTGTAATCCATGGATCCCTGAAGGGAGCTATGGGGGTCCTTGAAGACATAGTAGAATCATCCTCTAATATCATAATAGAGGGAGCGTCTAAATACAAAGTTCTCCTTAATCTTAGGCTCTAGTGACAAATATGATGTATGTACAATTCTCCCACAGAATATGGTGGTATGTTTCAATGCAAAGCTTATGGGAGAAGAATCTAAGTTGTCCTATGAGAACTCTCAAGGTATTAGGCAATTTGTTAAAGGTGTATCCAAGAGGTTTAATGAAGCAATACCTAATGTGAATATATAAACTTCAGTAGTGATGGAGTGTTGAGGAAAGTGGTTCTTTAGGCTCCAAAGACATGGATTGAAGGCATGATTTGTAGATCTTGACCCAAGTGTCCTTATTTATCTCTCTCTTGCAAATATATAAAGCATCCAACAAGAGTGTGTGTGGAGGCTTTTTATTGATATCTTGATCAACTAGGAGAAACATATAGGTTTTGACATATTAGCAATAATCCAACCCACATTATCTAGTGGCATAGAGGACATTACTTCTAGATATGGATACCCAAGGTGATAAAATTGAGAGTTGGTCATCCCCTAAGGCCATGTATGTTTGTCACCAATTAGAATATCATTGAAACAATAAGTGAGGAAATTCCAGACTCTAAAAGAATGATGCCTTGAGGCATTGAACTCGTGACATGAATGTGATTGGACAACATTGAGACAAGTAACCTATCTATCCATATACAAGGTATGGTTCCCAAATATCATACCCATATAGGAGAGGTAGGTGTGAACAATGATTGAAAGGTGCATATGTTTTTTAGAGTGTTCTGAAAATGAATTTGGAAGCATTGCTTCTCAAGGGTGGTGAGAGCCATGTAACCCTTGCTTAATATAGACTCTTATATTGTCGGTGTGAAATTAAAGTGTGGTTCAAGAAATAGTACCCCTAGATATATGTATGATGTGATCATATCAATCATTTCTCCTTTACAGGTGAAAAACACTTGGACCCCCTATTTCTTAGAGATGTCGAAAGCCATTATTTTTATTTTTTCCAATTTGCTTGAAGCCCGTGAGTGTCACAAAAGATTATAAAATATCTAGTTGTCTTTTGAGACCCCTCACTAAGTGAGATATCACTATAATGTCATTAAAAAAAAGAAGGATCAAGATAAAAACCTCAAATAGTKGTAGTGGTCAGTGCCACCAAAGGTAACTAATATGATCTCTTATAGATCATTAATGTAAAGTCCAAAAACTGTAGGAAAGAGAGGGAAACCTTGTTCAAATCATATCTTTCTCACAATCTYGTCAAACACACCAATGCTTGTACATATATTTCCAACAATGGACTCATAAAGCATCATCATAATCAATATCACCAAAGTTGGAAGACCTAAAGCTTAACCCTATYGATTACCAAATGTTGAAGCATTRTGTCAAATGCCTTGTGAAAGTCCACAAAGAAATTACAATATACTTTTTGCTTTCTTTGCTTTGTCTCTTCGATGATAGTAGTTAAGGTGAATATGTGATCACTAGTATGATGGTTTCTCTTGAACCCTCTGTATCCTTTGCCTCTAAATCCCTTGGTCTCTACCCATCTAGAAATGGATATGTATAAAGTTATGCCTAAAATCTTGGCCAAGGTATGGCCAATCTAATAATATGGTAATTTCTAGGGTCATTCTATTCTTTAGGTTTATAAATGAGATGAATGATAAGGGAAGTACTAGATAGTGGTAATCCATGGGACGTAATGTAGTTAAACATGTATTCTACATGCAATACTAAGACTTTATCACTGTGTTTTAAGAATTCATCTTTGAGGTTCTCAATGCCATGGGACTTATTGGATTGATGCCAAAGGTGGGCATGCAGTATTAGACAATGAGGGAGGAAGTGGCAACAATAGGATTTGGGATTGATCTATATGAATGGTTGGTTAGGTGCATTGTATAAACTAGAAGAATAGTTAAACCACATAGAGGGATCATATATGGAACACATTGATTCCTTAAGGAGGGATATTCTCCAAAAGAGTCTAAGAATGAAATGATGTTTATCAATGGTAGCTTTGCATTTGTTGAGAAGATAATGTCTTTTTTTATTCCTAAGAAAGCTCTTATTCTTTGAATTTGAATTGACTTTGAGGATCTATGCTTCATAAAGTACTTGATTAGCTTATTAATTCTTAACAATTTAAGACGTGCCAAGAAGTGTGACCTAGGGAAGGAGAGAAGTATGAATGAAATGGGGAAATGCATGTAATGTGGAATATCAAATGGCCCCAATGAAGCAATGGGTATGCTCAATTACTTCCAAGGTATCATACATTAAAATCAATCTCATTTTTAGGATGTTTGAGTAATTTCCATTGAACGAATGATAAAGAAGATAGGTACATTGGCAAGGTTGAATGATACTAGGGGTGGAAGGAGGAAAATCAAGTGATACTTGAAAGTACAAGACAACATGGTCAATGAGAGTGGGGGTGTGGTGCGGAGGGGGAGGTGGATGATACCTTAAAATATTGTATGTCTGATAACAAATCCTTGTTAATAAGGACATAATCAACAACAACTGAGGCAGTAGCAAAAGCAAAGCATGCAAAATTATTAGAGTGTGGGAAAATATCAATACCATTGATGATGATCAAGTCAAGGAATCCCCCAAGTTGACCAATCGCTTACCATATGGATTGAATACCCTATCTAATGAGGTCTGTTGATGTCCATTTCCGTGGAAGTCTGTTATCTAAATCATCAAGGGATCCAAGTAGAGATGATGCTTAATACAATGCATACAACTAGCTTGTGCATTGAAATCTCCAACAACAATAATGTCACATGGAGTAGACATTTGTGTTCTACAATGTTGAGAATCTACAAAAGGATAATCATCTACATAAAAAATGGAATAAGGTGATGATGTTAAAGGGAAATAATAGGAATAGAAAAAGACTATATTGGAGAGGCTTTCTCTGAAACAATACCCACAAGAACCTAGCATGGACATTCGAACCTTGAAAGCATATAAGTGGGGGAAAATAATATCTATATAGACATGCAATCTACTAGAGACTTTCAAAGCAAGATGGAGATTTTACCTATTTAGTGATAACCAAGAATAACCTAATGTAGGGAGTGTTTTGGATCCTTTTAGTGGCATGTGTTTTCGTGAAGAAGCTTGAAGGCAACAATTCTATACTACTACTAAAAGAGAAGGCTTGGAACTCAAAGTTTAGACTCATGTATTAAAATATGGGGGAGGCCATGGTTTGGATTGGTGTAGAGGGTGGAATCATGATTTGAAACCCTCCCAATTCTAATGAAAACCCATTTATCTCACTTCCTTTCCTCAATCATTTTACCCTTTTTATCCTTTAGTGCCTTGTATTGGATTATAGTAAGATCTTCATCTTTTGAAATTGGGTATTTTTTTGAGAGGAATTAAAATCTTTGTCTTGTTTCTGAAAATTATGCACAAAAAGTTTCGTAAATTGATCTAAATACTATCATTCTCCTTTTCAATAAAAAATCTACAAAAAAAAAAGAATATCCCACTTTGTGCCCAAAACATTAATAAAACATCTAGTTAGTGAAGATATGAGGCCCATTTAAATAGTTAGTTAATAGTCACTCGTTGTTATAAAGGGTTCTTTTTAGTAATAAGGCCTTAATTAGTTTCTCGTCCCTCATTTTAAGGGCCCCATAGGTAGTTAAAATTCTCTATGTATAATTGTATATTGAGTACAAGGTTATGTATTGTTTTGTCAATAATTGTTATTGTATTTGGAGAATTTCTCTTGGAGTTTTCCCCATTGAAGAGGTAAGTAAGGGGGTTAGGGTAGGATGCTATAAAATCCTAGGTATGTTTCTTTGGTAAGTGTCATAGGATGCTATAAATTCCTGGATGTCTATAAGGATTCCTTCCCAAAAGAATGAGTGCTCAGTTCTTTCATAGGTTTTATGAAAGCCATAGTGACTTGTTATCATTGATAAATGTATCTCCTCTAAGGATTGTTGTTTTAAGGATGAATATTTTTCTAAAACAACGTGTCATTTATACTGTAATGTATATTGTTTCCATTCATAACCTTTAGATAGGTCAATATCTACCTAAATTCATTGGATGAGTTACCTTAAAGTATTGTTTTCCAACCATTCCTTGTGAGCTTCCTCGATCCATCCTGGACTTGGTAAGGATAAGGCAAGGAGTGATCCATCCTCCTCAAATTGTTTGAATAAATAATTATCCACAACATTTTCTTTACCCTTCTTATATATGATCTCATAACCATACCCCAACATCTTAGTGACCCACTTGTGTTTCCCTGGCGAAGGAAATCATTGTTCGAGAAAATACTTTGGACTATGATGCTCAATCTTGATCTAGAAACACCTATCTCTGAGATATGAGTGCTAGGTCTCCATTACATGAGGGATAGCTATCATTTCCGTCTCATGTGTGGATTTTCCCAAATTGCAGTCACACCATTGCTTACTGATGAATTCCAAGGGGTGTCCTTCTTGCATCAATATTTATCCTATACCTCTGCTTGAGGAATCACATTCCAAGACAAAAGTCTTAGTAAAATCAAGAATTGCTAATACTAGAGTAGTGCACATGGAATAATTTAAAGAATAGAAGGCATGTTCTATGACCTAACACAAGACAAAGGTATTCATTTTAAGGAGTGATTTTAAGGGGAGTTGTAATTTTTCCATAATTTTTCAAAAGTTTCATGTAGTATCCCATAAGTCCCAAGATTCCCCACAAACTCTTTAATGTTTGGGATGGGGCCAATATTGCATAGCTTCCACTTTCTTGGGATTGAGTAATACTCCCTCCTGACTTACAATGTGACCCAAATAATCAACCTTGGGAGCCCCAAAAGCACATTTGTAGTGTTTCACGAATAATTGGTTCTCCATTAAGAGTTGCAAGGACTTATTGACATGTTCTATGTGTGATTCCCATGTTTTATTGTAGATCAAGATATATCAAATAATACCAACACAAAACAACATAGGAATGGTTTCAAAATCTTGTTCTTGAAGCTCTGGAAAGTGCATGGAGCATTACAAAGACCAAAAATCATCACTAGAAAATCATGATGAACTTTGTGTGTCTAGAAGGTTGTCTTAGGGATGTTTGTCTCTTTCATTCTTCTTTGTTGGTATCTTGAGTGAAAATCAATTTTAGTGGCAAAATTGGCTCCATGAAGTTCATCCAGTAGATCACCAATAACTGGGATAGGAATTTTTTCCTTGATCATCAACTTACTGAGAGCCCTAAAATTAGGACTCTTGTGTGAAGTGTCCTCTTTCTTTAACACCATGACTACTAGTGATGAGTAAGATCTTGTACTAGGACTTATGACCCCCACCTCCAATAGTTCTTGAATGATATTTTATATTTCATTATTTTTTCAAAAAGGTGTCCACAAGGATGTACATTTGGTGGTTCACTTCCTAGAATTAGGGGAATACCGTAGTCATTCTCTCCACAAGAAAGTGGTAAACCCTTTGGTGTCTCAAAGACCTAACGATTTTTGTTAAGGAATAGCCACAAGTTTAGTTGTATTGCTTGTGTCAAAAATTTCATAACCTATATAACATTAAATTGGGAAATAATGCCAAAGTGGTCTTTCTTTAATAACTTCTCCATATGATGAGAGTTGATTATTTTAGGAGGGCCTACCTAAAGCCCTGAAAGGGTGTGTACATGGACCTCTTGAGTGAAACTCATATATAGTTCCTTGAAATCCATGGTAAATGGTCCCAAAGTGCGTAGCCATTCAACCCCCCAATACTATATCATAACCACCCATATCAATGGAAAATATATGGGTTTTGAGTTGATAGTTTCCCATCTAGGGTTTGACATTTTCACATCTTCCCCCACATTTCATCATACCTCCATTGGAAACCATGATTTGGAATTTGTGCAATATTACCCCCATTGACTTGTGAATGAAATTGTGAGTACTTCCATTTTCAATTAGGACAACTACTTGTCGATGCTTTATGTAGCCCCTAAGTTTCAAGGTTTGTGAACTCAAAATGCTCAATAAGGCATGTAGGCAGATTAGTGGTTCTTCCTAAGGGAATTAAGGTTCAATAGTTTCCTAAGTAGGAGTGTTGATGTCTTAAATCGGTAACTATGGTGTATCTTTGGAAGTTATGTCTTATGCCGAGGCTAGATTGCTCATATCAATTTGGAACAATTTTTGTTCTTTACACCTATGACATGGAACATATTTTTCATCAAAACTATAGCAGACTACATGTCTTTGGAAGTCTTTTATTTCTGCTAGAGACAACCTTTCTACTTTCAAGGGATGCGTAAGGGTCATGCTTGGGGAATTAACCTAGGGAGGGTAGGTGCAGGGAATGAAATATGGTTTTTTTGTTTATGCATTAATCTCCACCTCTACTTCTAGATCCCTCTAAGATTCTTCCAACCAGGTAGCAGGACATTGCATTTTGATCGATTTCTTAGCAGAGAATGACGCAAGAAGACATTCCCAAAACAACCTTTAAAACACATGAAGGTCATTATGAGTTTTTGGTGATGCCATTTGGAATTACTATTGCATCATCAACATTTCAAATATTGATGAAGTCTATTTTCAAACCCTTCCTCAAAAAAATTGTGTTAGTATTTTTGTATGATATACTGATCTATAACAAATCTTGGGAAGAGCATGTGCAACATGTTGACATGGTATTCCACCTATTGGAAGAGCAACAACTATATGAAAACCCTTCCATGTCTTCCTTTTGGATTCAAGAAGTGGAATAATTGGGTCATATTATATCTCATGAAGGTGTCAAAGTGGACCCTAACAAAATTAAATATATGATGGAATGGCGAATGATAAGTGGACCCATAGGTAGTTCTTGAATTGTCTTCTTTGTTTCATTGCTTTTTGCAAAAGGGTGTCGATAATGATGTCATTTGGTGGTTGAGTTCTTGGAATTAGGGGAATACCATGTTCGTGCTCTACACAAGAAGGGGGTAAACCCTCTGGTGTCTCAAAGACCTGACGATTTTTGTGGAGTACCAACTGCAAGTCTAGGTGGATTTATTGTGTTAGACTTTCCATAACATGTATGGAATCAAATTGGTCAATAATGCATGAGTGACCTTTCCTTAATAACTTCTCCATACGATCAGAGATGATCATTTCAAGAGGGCCTACCTGAATCACTTGAAGGGTGTGTACATGACCCTCTTTAGTGGAACTCATATATATTATTTCCTTGAAACACATGGTGGCATCTGGGTCCAAAGTGTGTAGCCATTCTTCCCCTAATACTATGTCACAACCACCCAAATTGATGGAAAATAGATGGTTTTGAGACGATAGTCACCCATCCAAAGTTTGACTTTTTCACATCTTCCCCCGCATTTCATCATACCTCCATTGACTATCATGATTTGGAAGTTTAGCACTAGGTGGACAAAAAAATGGGTTTACTTTACCACTCACTTGTAAATGAAATTGTGAGTACTACCACTATCAACTAGGAATATGAATTGTTAGTGCTTGATGTAGCCCATAAGTTTCAAAGTTTGTAGAGTCAAAATGCTCGATAATTCATGTAGGGTGATTAGGGGTTCTTCTTGAAGGAATTGAAGTTCACTAAATTTCTAGGTAAGAGTATTGGTGTCTTCAAATGATAACTCTGGTGTTGTTGTGGTAGTTATGTATTATATCAAGGATGGAGTGGTCATATCAATTTGGATTTTATTTATTTATTTACACCTATCACCTAGAGCATATTTTTCATGACAATTATAGAAAATTCCATGTTTTTGTTAGTCTTCCACTTCTGCTTGAGATAACCTTTGTACTTTCAAGGGATGAGTAGGGTTTGTTCTTGGGGAATAATCCAAAGAGGGAAAGTGCAAGGAATTAAGGAGGGTTGTTTGGTTTGTGCATTGCTAATTGTCTCTTTTTCTATATTCCTATGAGATTCTTCCAACCATGTAGCAAGACATTGCATTATAACTTGTGCTCGAATCTCTTCCATGAGGCCACTAATGAAGCATTATTTATTGAAAGAATTTGTTAAGTTCTTTGTATGGATGGATAATAACTCAAAGGCTACCATAGGGTTTGTGACTGAGAAATGTAGCCCATATAGGATTTTTTATGCCATTCCCACCATTACCATCGTTCTAGATCTAGATACAAGACCCCCACCATAAGTTTCATCATGTCATTAGTAGTGCCATGGAGGGTGAAGTAATGTTCCATCTAGGTGATCCATCTTGATAGGTCATAACTGTCACACTTTTTTAGGTACACTTTAGGAAAAATGGTACCATGTGTTATTATTGATTAGTTTATGGTTTTGAGGAATCGAAGAGGGTTTGTAACATCCTGTTTCCCCCAATTTGTAACTTAATCATAAAATAGGATTATCATGCTAAGGCATGTGGACAATGTAAATGTATTATTGTTTGGGTTGCCAATAACTAACTGTGGGGGTGAAGCCTTGAAAGTACTGGCCATGATATCACTAGAGGAAGAATGTGAAAACTATACGAGAGGGTTCATTATATCAAATAACCCCAATTTTCCCTTGATGAGGATGAAAAACCTTCTTTGGATCCCAAGGAGAGAAATCAGTTAATGAAGAAAGGACCAGTGGTTGAATTGCCAACCACCCCCATGAATGGGAGCATGGTCAAACTGCAGAATGTCAGCCCGAAGTACCACAGAGACCTGCAAACCTGAGCTTCCTTCTGATAGAAGGAACGTGATGGGTTGAGAACCTTCCAAAGAAGGAAGGTGAGATAAATACACACAGACAACAAGAGAGGATATACCAGACGAGTGTGCAAGCTCGGAAAGGAGATGTGTGGAACTCTCCAGGAGATAAGGAATAGAAGGTCGTGAGCTTGATGTTGAGTCAGTATTTGATAAACCTCGCCAAGGCCATAACAGAGAGAAATATTTGAATGTTGTAGAGAACAGAACACGACCAGAAGCTGAATAGAGAAAGAACCCTTGAGAACTGCGAGAGTTCCCTAGTGATATCATGGATTGGCATGGGAATGGCCAAAGTGATAAGAATGAATGCCTCTGAGCCTATTGTAGGGTGGAAGGATGAACACCCACAGTCAGTTAGTTGGCTACCACCTATAATAGATAAGTATTCGCATATCTTGTGTATTTAAGTGGTACTGTGAATTAAAGTTGGATATCCTATGAATGTTGTAGGGATGGATATATTTGCTTAATGATTATACTGTATTCCCTTTATTCCTTCTTGATTGTGTAATTAGGCAAGTAGGAAATTGTATGAATTGGATGTGTTTTTATACTCATCAATGCTTGTGTTTCGTGGTGGCTTAAGCCAGAGCCACGAACTGTGAGTTTGTCGACCTTAGGTACAGTTTCATGTATGCATGTCGATCCTCCTATTCATTAGGAGTCCCTTGGAGGAGGGAGTTGGTTAAGCTCAAGAGGGGTAGTGCAGGTATGCACAGGCTCTTTGCGAGGAAAGTAGAGACCGAGAACCACTTAAGTTCTAGACTTGATGAAGGAGCACAAGAATAGTGCAGAAGACCCTTCTAAGTGTTAAGCCCAGGAGAAAGAATGCAACGCTCTTAAATCCTTCATAACTGATGAATCTCAAGAAGAACATAGGTTCAAGTATTGAAAAGGAATATCCTTTCTTTTAGAAGATGAACGGATGAGATCCGTTCGAGAGGACCCAGGGTATGCCTCGACTCCTTCAGTCTTCGCAAGATCGCACATCGGGTGATTCACACGTTGACGCGACTAACTCCCGAAACTCAAAGTTGCAACGTGATCTGGACCGTATATCTAAGTATCTATCGAGACCCTTCTTGATCGTTGATTTGATGCAGGTGAATATCGGGAAATCAGGAATCGGGGAGACAGAGGTAAGCCAACCTCCAAATTTGCAAAACGCGGAATCTTGATTCGTGAGAGAGGAGATCTGGACCATTGCATCCAGGAGGGTACTGTTGGCACAGGGGCAAACCTAGGGTTCAACGCTACAACAACGCACCAAAAAAACCCAACTACCGGCCCTTTCGGCAACACCTGTGAAGTAGATGAAGTCTCACCCAAGGTAGAGGCAGGGGTGGTTGTAGGACTCAGATGTCTGCAACCTTAGCTGGGACACATATTTTTTATTATAACACCTAATAGAGCACTTATCACCGAAAATTCTCCAATATTCAACAACTATTCTACTGCACAGATAGAACAGAGCATCACATCACTCACTCAGATCTGAAGTATCTAAGAACTTAGTGTTAAAGAAATAGATCAGATCTAACAGATTCAAGCACTAAGCATATTCATGTAAGTCAGATATAGCATTCATATACATTATTAGCACAAAGCATGAGAAAATTTATCTATCTCTTATTAAAGAACTTAGCAAAAGAAGACATAAACACATCAAGACAAAGCACAAAGAAAAACAACACAATGTTTCCGTGGTTCACCCCCACCCTGGGGCTATTTCCACCAACTCTTCTTCTTTATTGTCTTCGGTCAATCGATTACAAGCACAGATCCATCAAAACCCTACTCCGCCTAGGACAGGAGATCTGCGCAAATCGCTAGAACCTCCTTCCCAAGTAGATCTAAGCACATGGTCTTCCAAAAATTCTTACAATAACTTCCAGTGAGCTCTATAATTCTCACACAGGCATGAAACACTTACAATCCTTCAATCACATAGATCTAGCACTTAGCTCATCAATTTATCGATCAATGTCTTCTTACATTTCCTAGACTTCTATTTATACTTTACAAAATAGTCCTAAGCATGGGTAAACCCAAGGGCCAACATCCCATTCCCATTACATAATCTCCAAAACCCAAAAAGGACCCAAAAAGGGGCCGAGATCTCGTGATCTCTGCTTTGTCTTGTGCTCCTCCTTCGACAGGCTGTCGAAGTCCCAAAAATAGGTCAACATGACCAAGAATCTCCCAAAACTTGGTCAAGGGCCAATAGGCCCCCAAAACTCACCTGTGACTCATCCCAAGTCACTCTAGTCTGACTATTTCTGCCTTGAACGCCTCGATCTTGACTCGAGTTGCTTCGACCTACTGTTGTGCTACGACCTCTTGCTCGGTGAACTCCTGAATCACTGTGTCATTCATGGGCCCTTCTAGGCGTTGTTCTGATGTGGTGACAACCTGCTCTAGCTCTTCTCCTTGACTTTCAACCTCTATGAACAATTGGCATGCCTTATCCTGTACTGGTTGAAGTCGTTGAGTTACTTACATAACTCTTCTTTGAATCGTATGGATCTGCTTCTGGGTGGTGCGTTTTTCTTGAGATCACTTCATTCTTTCTATGGCCGATAGGGCTTTAGGTGTGCCTGCAGTGTATCTACATGCTGCTTCACTTCCTGGAGCTGCGATTCCAGTGACTGCAACTCTGGATTCTCGGTGAGGTTTTCATATGTTTGGGCATTGCAGTTACTCAGCTGCTTGCACTCCAAGGAAAGATATTTTAGTTTGTCCATTGTGCTATGGATAGTTGCTTCTCTTAGGTCCCTTATGTCTTGCGGGGTCTCAGGAACAACACATAGCTCTAAATCTGCGATGCATTGCTGGAGATTTTGGATAGCTTCTTCAAGTTGTGCCACTTGTTGTGGAATGTATTCTTTGGTCTTTACTTCTACGACTGTTACAGAGCGAAGTTCTCTATTGACCATTTCCTTTACTTCAAGTTGCTCTACGAGAAAATGTTCCTTGCTTTTCTGCAGTTGTGCTTTTTCTTCATCCACTTTTCTTGGAGAGCAAGCTTTTCCTGTTCTGCAGTACTGCATTGCTCTAGAAGGACTCCCTGTACTTTTCCCAAAGCATGGGTGGCTTGCATTGTTTCTTCTTGTGCTCATCGAAGGTGAGCTTTGACTGTATCAGAGATTCGTTGGATTTGAGCTGGCTCATCTCCCAATTATGGTGTTCCCACTGACAGAGGAGCAGTGGAGACTGTGCAGTTGGATTGTAGTGCCTACTACACCCCTTGAAGCTCGATCTCAATTCGATTGTACATCGCCTCCTGCTT
>SNQJ01S0032659.1:150802-166292 GCA_010110895.2 Picea sitchensis
GAACTATTGATTGGGATCATGCACCCAAGGGGTATGTCAAGGAAAACAAATGAGCCTGGATAAAAAAAAACCATGTGGATACAAATCCACAAACTGCGCAGATAATTATTGAGCTAAGATTATGAAAATTTTCCTAGAAATTTGTATGCAATGTTTTCGCATAAGACTATGATTAATGTGCTTGATTGTCCAAGAATTACTGGAAGAAGGTGACAAAGATTAAGGGTCTGAAAAAGGACCTGACCGAGAGAGAAAGATTAATATTTCTGAAATAGTTGAATGAGAAAGGCATGACATGTGTTTTTGAAAAAGAACACCGAGAACGGTGTTCCTTTAAGGGGGAGGGAATTGTAACACCTTGTTTCCCCTAGTTTGTAACTTAATCATAAAATAGGATTACCATGCTAAGGCATGTGGACAATGTAAATGTATTATTGTTTGGGATTCCAATAACTGACTATGGGGGTGAAGCCTTGAAAGTACTGGCCATGATATCACTAGAAGGAATAATGTGAAAACTATACGAGAGGGTTCATTATATCAAATAACCCCAAATTTCCCTTGATCAAGATGAAAAACCTCCTTCGGATCCCAAGGAGAGAAATCAATTAATGAAGAAAGGACCAGTGGTTGAATTATCAACCACCCCCATGAATGGGAGCATGGTCTAGCTGCAAAATGTCAACCCGAAGTACCACAAAGACCTACAGACCCGAGCTTCCTTCTGACAGAAGGAACGTGATGGGTCGGGAACCTTCTAAAGAAGGAAGGTAAGATAGATACACACAGACAACCAGAGAGGATATACCAGATGGGTGTGCAAGCTCGGAAAGGAGATGTGTGGAGCTCTCCAGGAGATAAGGAATAGAAGGTCGCGAGCTTGATGTTGAGTTAGCATTTGATAAACCTCGCCAAGGCCATAACAGAGAGAAATATTTGAATGTTGCAGAGAACAGAACCCAAGCAGAAGCTGAATAGAGAAAGAACCCTTGAGAACTGCGAGAGTTCCATAGTGATATCATGGATTGGCACGGAAATGGACAAAGTGATAAGAATGAATGCCTCTGAGCCTATGGTAGGGTGGAAGTATGAACACCCACAGTCAGTTAGTTGGCGACCACCTATAATAGATGAGTATTTTCATATCTTGTGTATTTAAGTGGTACTGTGAATTAAAGTTGGATATCCTATGAATGTTGCAGGGATGGATATATTCGCTTAATGATTATATTGTATCCCCTTTATTCCTTCTTGATTGTGTAATTAGGAAAGTAGGAAATTATATGAATTGGATGTGTTTTTATACTCATCAATGCTTGTGTTCCATGGTGTCTTAAGCCAGAGCCATGAATTGTGAGTTCGTCGACCTTAGGTACAGTTTCATGTATGCATGTCGACCCTCATAATTGTTCTGAGTCCCTTGGAGAATGGAGTTGGTTAAGATCAGGAGGGGTAGTGCAGGTATGCACAGGCTCTCTACAAGGGAAGAAGATTCCGAGAGCCACTTAAGTTCTAGACTTGATGAAGGAGTGAAAGAATAGTGCAGAAGACCCTTCTAAGTGTTAAGCCTAGGAGAAAGAGCACAACACTCTTAAATCCTTCATAACTGATGAAGCTCAGGAAGAACAGTGAGGTTCAAGTATTGAAAGGGAATATCCTTTCGTTTAGAAGATGAACGTATGAGATCCGTTCAAGAGGACCCAGGGTATGTCGCGACCATTAGATTTGAAGAAGCAGCGCAGGTGTTAATGCCTCGACTCCTTCAGTCTTCGCAAAATCACACATCGGGTGATTCACACGTTGGCGCGACTAAACTCCTGAAACCCAAAGTTGCGACATGATCTAGACTATAGATCTAAGGATCTATCGGGACCCTTATTGACCGTTGATTTGACGCGGGTGAATATCGGGAAATCGGGAATCAGGGAGACAGAGGTAATCCAACCTCCAAAGTCGCGAAACATGAAATCTCAATTCACGAGAGAGGAGATTTGGACCGTTGAATCCAGGAGGGTACGTGTCAGTAGGTCGAAAGATCTATAGGAAGGCGGAGGTTGAAGTGTTGAAACACCCGAAGCCCGAAGAGTCAAAGAGTCGTGAGTTGTTGATCTGTGAGGAGACACTTGTCAACAGATCTCAAAATCTGAGGAAAAGATGAAGTGGGTTTTCAGTTTGAGAACTGAGATTTCCGAAGCATGAAGACCCGAAGTCCCAAAGAAATACTTGGACAGTGATATCTAAAGGACACGTGGCATGAATCTGTGAACTCCGAGTAAATCCCCGAATTGATTTGTAACCACTGGATCTAAGAGCAGTGTGGTGTAGATCCATACACTCTGGGTAAAGTCCCAAACTAATCGTCGATCGTTAGATTTCAGGGATACACATGTCAGTGGATATTAGACTCCAGGTAAACGCCATTGGGAAAAAGAGGTTTGAGAGTTGAGATCTCAGAAGTCTGGAGACCCAGAGGAGATCTCGACCGCCGATTGAGAAGAGGTCCATTAAACCGTTGATTTGGGTTGAAAGGTCAACCACCCAAAATGAAGGAAGGACCGTTGATTGAGTAGGATAGGTGCACGTAGATCGTCAACTCCGGAGGATTGAAGTACTGAAGGAAGTTGGGTTTGATATTTAAAATTCTTGGAGTCCAGAGTTGTGAAGAGATCTCGACCGTTGATCCAGAAGGAGATGACATGGTCTGTAGATTTGAGAGGCGCATATCTGAGTCGTCGATTTATCTTTTATCATCAAGATCATGAGATCGATGATCCCTTAGCACTACGGGGAAAGGAGTTGCGAGGATTTTAAGATATTGAGGGCGGACCACAATTCAAACTGTGGTTTCATTAAGAAGACACGTGGAGGTTGTAAGAGCACTACGAGCCCAAAATCAGTTTGAATCCAAACCTCTTGTGACCGTGCCCGCAATTGTGTGGTCATCGCCAAGGTCATATCAAGAGGGGGCTTATCAAACAAAAGGAGCTAACGCCCGACACTCTGATTTTTCACAGCAGGGCGAAAGGGAAGGTCGTGGGTGCCCTTAAACCTACACCAAGAACCGAAAGGTTTTGGGTTTAGGGTAAAATCATAAAGATGGGTAACACTTTCGTGACAATCGGGTCTCAAAAATTCCTAGCAGCAATTTTTCGGCCGAAAAAATGTTGCTAGGAATTTTTTCGACCGAAACGTTGCACGTCAAATATAACGACACCCTTGAAATTCATGTATAATGTTTTTCGGATGCATTATTTTCCGGTGGTAAGCATATTTTGGCCGAAAGACTTTTCGACGGAAACGTTTATTTTTAACGGATTCCGTTAAAAACTACATTTCAGCCGAAAGAATATTTCGATCGAAAACCTGAAAATGGGACTGTTTGCAGGAAACTACAAATTCTCTCCATCTTACTTCATCTTTGGAGGTAGCGAACTCCTACAAATACTCAGAATTTAGTTTTAGAATTGATACCAACATATTTAAAATTGAATCTACTTTCATTGGGTATAATTTGTTTTCATTTTCATTGTTTTTATCTAATTTATTTAATTTTATAAAAATATCACTGCATAATATTTTTAGGTGAGATTATGATTCGGTGAAATGAAAAATCCATATCTCTAAAAATACACAGTGTAAAATCATGGAAAATTTATATTCATAATCCTTAAATTGTTCTCTTCAAAGGGGTATTTTTAGATTTTTCTTTTAAGTTAAAATTAAGATAGATACATGGTGGAGGAAAACATGTGTTTAAAATCTGTAACTTTTTCATATTGGTCAACTTAAAAAAATTCTAGAAATTATAATATTCATCTGTTAGATTCAAAAATATAGTCATCACAAAATAGAGTCTTTGTATATTGTTGCAGTATATTTCATTTGTCAAAAACAAAAGTTTAATAATGGATACATTGTTGTGGGAAAAAATAACTCATTATCTTTCCCTTCATTTTTAAGGAACATACTGTCAAATAATTGTCAAATTGACATATCAAATATCAATAATAAAAAATTGAAAAATATTCAGTAGAAAGATAACAAAATTCTTCACAAGTTTTGTTTTTACAGTAAAGTAAAATTCTAAATAAAAAAAATACTTTTGTTTATTGGAAGTTGAAGAACCTATTAAAATTAAAAAAAAATTGTCATAAAACAAGCAAAAGTGTTACCCATCTTCATGATTTTACCCTTTAACTATAGAACGAGAACATCAAGGTCTCAGAGAATTGCTTGGCTTCAGAATGAGAGATATTTGATCAGGAGGTCGGACTGGTTCCTTGACCTTTCAAATTAGGAACCATGAATGGAGATTCCGTCCTTTAAGAAAAGCGAAATTTTTTATTCCCCATCATGGGTGTGTTACAGGGCTTCTTTTGGATAAATAGTCCCAAGTTAGAAGTTTCTTCCTAGTGTGGCCCAATGTGTTTTAATTTCTAAGTGTCTTCTTCTAGTATTCCTCGATATGGAATAAGTTCCAACTTCTATGTCAATATATTTTTGAATATAGTTGACTTCTCATCCAACTTCTTATCTAAATTCTCATCCAACTTTTGAAACTAGCTATTAAGATTTGTTTATCGAGCATCCAAATTGTCCAACCTACTAGTAGTAGAGTGTGTGGTCATATTGTCTAGGGTGTTGGTACGAGGTGGTTTATAGGGATCCACTATGGGTGAGATCATTGAAAAAGGATATCAGGTCATGAGGAAAAGGGAGTGTTAGGTTATACAACTCTCTGATATACGTGCATGGTCCAATAGTAGTACTCGACTCAATATATTAGGGAACTAACTAAGGAGGCTCAACCATGCCCTTAGCCATACTACTTGACTAACTAGGTGCTAGAGAGTGATCTCCATAAATGTTGTTCTCAATGTAATATAGCAACAAGACGACCGATTAGTTTACCTAAAGAAGGTTTCAAGTATACCTAGGGGACTTTTTATATACCCGAGGGTATGTGGAAGTGAGAATTTGTATAAAGGTGTTATTTGATGTGGTACTACTCGAAGGGGTACCAACATGTGTTATAAAGGTTTCCAACAATGTGATTCCACTTGTTTTTCATATGTGTATTCTTCCTCGACTTCAATTGTACCTATTGAACTATAGATCACTATGTTACTTAAAAACGTCGAAACATGTCTCTGCAAAAAAAATAAAAAATTTAGGATCTTGCTGTCCCAAGAAAAAGCTATTAAAATCATAGGAAAATAACTTACTTTTTCAAGGTAGGGTTTGAAGCCAAAAATAACTTCTGCTATACTTTTTGGATTGGCTATTATGGCCCCGATTATGAAATGACTTGGATTATTTGTATCTATTGCCATTGGTTTGACTAAAATCTATGGAATCTATCAAAAGATGTCTAATCTATGAAATTCATGGTTGTCATTGAAAAACAAAAACTAAAAAAGGTTGATTTTAAATCAACAATAACTCCACTTCCTAGACTTTGTTTTGGGTGATTTTTTTTTAACTTGACTATTTTTTCGAGAGGAGTTTATATTTGTGGCGGTTTCTTCAAATCTTGCACATAAATTTTCATAAAATCAATCTCAATGTTATTGTCCTTTTTTTCTGTCAAAAATATGCAAAAAGAGAAAAAAAAATCTCCCTTTTTTAGCCCAAGAAAGAGATTTGATTCCACTTGTAGTGAACCTTGGAATATAAAAGAGACAATAAACCACAAACTTATGAGATAAACCCTTAAAATCATATTTATTATCTAACTTGTTATTAATTGAACTATGAACCAACACCATAAAATATCATAATAAACCAGAAGTACACACTATGTATAGTCAATGTGAGCATGTAAACAAATCCAAGATAGATAATAGAGATGCATTACACAATAACTCGCTAAAGAATAAGAGAACCTCCTCAAAATGCCCCAATACATTCATACATCCAAATTACATGTCCTCAATATTGACTACACGATCTCTATATATACCTATTCACGCATTGCACATGTGGTCCCTTTATTATTAGACCAACCACTATTACATATACATTTACCTATTACATGTACATCAAACCTCATATATGCTCCCTTATGGTCATACTATATTTCAATTAAAAAGAGATATAATACTATATTTCAATTAAGAAGAGATATAGTTTTTTTTTTTTTAATTTATTTATAAATTAAGTGCTCTATTTCCAATGAAATTTACAATCATTAACAAGATTTCCCTTTTTGGTTCTTATATAATCAATTCACCCAAAGGAATATTGATAGTTTTTTACGCAGCTCGAAAGGTTCATATTTGATGGGAAACTTTTCACTGAAATGTAGCATATCATATTTGGGAAACTTTTCACTGAAATGTAGCGTATCCATTAATTTTCTTTATATTATAAAAATGTATAAATTTAACATTATCAAAAATACTATTTTAAACAATATATTCAAGTTTCTCTTAAGGTCCTATAAATTATTAAGTAATTAGTCATCATGGGTAGTTGAAAAGCAATGACTTTACGACTAAATTATTAAGTAATTAGTCATCATCAATAGAAAAGTAATGGGACCTTAGTGATTAGTCCTAGTCAATTTTAGTAGTCCTCTATAAGAATGAGGTTATTTGACATCTACAAAAACATTTGACACGCTACGCTATAATTTGAACATCAAATGAAAGGAAATGTTTATTTGTGGATGTCAAAAATATCACTTGACGTGTAAGTCAGGACATCAAATTTCAACCCTGATTCGTACTCATTGCAACCCAAAACAACAATGACTAATTCAGTTCGATCAGGTAATAAGTAAGTCGTTCATATTTTTATATCGAATAAACAATCCCCAGATACTTTATCTATTTTCTCTTTTGATTTTTGTTTTAACAAGTTACTTGCATCAAAATTGTTTCCATTAATGGGACAAAAATGCTAGCGGCCTTGCGATCCCTTGGCCTACATCAACAACAGACGACCCAGATTACCCTTTCCCTTTTAGCGTCATCTCCATTATCTCAATTTCTACACCTATTTTATGTTGAATTTGGTTACAACGAATTCTTTCAATGATAGAATTTTGATCTTATTATTTAACGTTGTTGTAACTAATAAAATCAAGTTAAAATATGGATGAGATTGCATTTAATAATAAGTTTTCTATGCAAATTTATATAAATTTATGTAAGTCCATAGAGGTATATCTGGGAGGATGTGAGGTGGATATGAGAGAACTTGCAAGTCTACTGTAATCTTCATGATCTGAATAATAAGACAACTCATACTTTGCTTGGTGGGCGTAGCCCAACGTTTGGGTGAACCACGTGAAATCTTTGTGTTTTAATCTATGTGATTGTTGATTATCATATGTGAATTGTGTTTTCCACATTTGCAATTCTAACAATTGGTATCAGAGCTGTGTTGGAGATCCGTAAGGACCAAATCCGTAGTGCAAGATCGCGAATTGAATGAGTAGCAGGTCATCAACGCTTCCTAAATAGTGTTAGAGGCGCGTAACATCCAATTCCAATTTCGATAACATCCACACACCCAATTCATGCATCACAGAATGTTAGCGCTCCCATCCATAATGAAGGAGCGTTGACCTCACACTAGCGCTCCCATCCATAGTGAAGGAGCATCTATCTCCCTTGAGAAAACATTCACATGTTTTTTCTTTAAAAGGTAAAGGTATGAATGAATTAAAGATTTTTTTCAAAATGAATTTCCTTTTTTTTTTAAAAGCGTGAACAAGTCAAATCAACTCGGTGGATGTTTTTAATTTTTTTTTTTAAGTAAAAAGGTATGAAGTAAAAAGTAAAGGTATGAAGTAAAAAGGTTTTTTTAATTTTTAATTTTTTATTATTATTAAAAAAAATTTGGAGTTTATATCATTATTTTTTCAATTTTTTAAGGGGTTTGGTTTTATAAGTAGTGGTTTTTGGAATTTTTTCTTTTGTTAATGGAGAAACTTAGAGTGCTAAGTTTGAAATAGAGAAGTTCAATGGTAAGAACAATTTCGAGATATGGAAGGTTAATATGTACGATCTGCTCGTGCAACAAGGCGTGGTGAAGGCGCTTTTGGGAAAAGCAAAGAAACCCACGACCATAACAGATGAAGACTTGGATGAGATCGATGCGATAGCACTGAGTGTCATATGTCTGTGTTTGGCCGATGATGTTTTGTTCAACATTGTCACGGAGAAGACAACAACATGTTTGTGGACGAAGTTGGAAAGCTTGTATATGACGAAATCTTTGACAAACAGGATCTTCCTAAAAAAACAATTGTACAATTTGTACATGAAGGAAGGTACGAAAATAGCTAATCATTTAAATACTTTTAATACTCTTTTAGTCCAGTTGACTAGGATGGGAGTGAAATTTGAATCTGAAAATAAGGCGATTACGTTATTATGTTCTTTGCCCAAGTCATGGGATCACTTTGTTACCTCTATTAGTTTCAGCACAACAGAAAGTATTGAGTTTGATGTTATTTTTGGAGCTTTACTGTCTAAGGAAACAAGAAAAAAATCCAATTTTGAAACCTATACATCTAAGGTGATGGTGGTCAGAGGAAGACCTAAGGAAAGAGGATATGTTCAAAGGGATTTCTCTCAGTCAAATTCGAAGGGAAAGAAGAGCAAGATTAAGTGTTAGTTTTGTGGCAAATCTGGACACCGGAAGAAGGATTGTTGGAAGAGACAACAAGCCTCCAAAGAAGACCCTCCAAAAGAGACGGAGGAAGCAAATGAAACCGAAACAGGTTCAGGTATGACTGATGAAGTTTTATCAATTAGTGGTGTTTCACGATATGATCAACAATGGTTATTAGATTCTGGTGCTTCAAATCACATGTGTCTTCATAGACACTGGTTTATTACTTACCAGTCTATATATGATGGAATTGTTTACATGGAAAATGATATATCATGTAAAGTTGTGGGAATTGGTAGCATTAGAATTAAGATGTTTGATGGAACTGTTAAAATACTAACTGATGTGAGACATGTACCTGAGCTTAGGAAGAACCTAATTTCTTTGGGAGTCTTAGATACTGGAGGATATAAAAGTATTGTTCAAGGTGGAGTTGTGAAGGTCTACAAAGGAATCCTACTAGTTATGAAAGTGAAGAAGGTTGGAAACATGTTTCTATTAGAAGGAAGAACTGAGTCAGATCATGTGACAACTGTATCCGAGAATGAAAGTGATTTTGTTCGATTGTGGCATCAACGGTTGGGCCATATGAGCGAAAGAGGATTGAAGGTATTATACGATCACAAGTTACTTCCTAGTCTAAAGTCTTTAAAGTTAGATTTCTACAAGCACCGTATTTATGGAAAACAGATTAGGTAGAAATTTAAAACCGAAAGACACACCAGTGAAAGAATCCTTGACTATATCCATTCTGATTTTTGGGGACCATCCCCTACTGCTTCGTATGGAGGATCATCATATTTTGTTACTTTTATAGATGATTTCTCTAGGAAGGTTTGGATCTATATGTTAAAAACAAAGGATGATGTATTTACTATTTTCAAGTAGTTTAGAGATTTAGTGGAAAAGAGCATTGGTAGGTCCATTAAATGTTTAAGAACTGATAATGGTGGTGAATTTACGTCAATGGAATTTGAGAACTATTGCAAGGAGTTTGGGATTGATAGGCATAAAACTACTGCCTATACTCCTTAGGAAAATGGAGTTGTTGAACACATGAACAAGACTCTTCTAGAGAGAGCAAGGAGTATGCTTAGTAACACCAACTTGCAGTAGGAACTGTGGGCAGAAGTAATAACTAGAACTTGTTATCTGGTGAATCGATCACCATCAATAGCAATAGAGTGAAATATTCCTGAAGAGGTATGGAAAGGTCACCCTTGTAATTATTCTAATCTTAAAGTTTTTGGTTGTGAAGCCTATGCTCTAATTCTGAAACATCAGCGTTCCAAATTAGATTCAAAATAAAAAAGGCTTATCTTTGTTGGATATGGTGATGGTATTAAGGGGTACAGGTTGTGGGATCTTACTTCCCACAAGATCACCATTAACAAAGATGTAGTATTTGATGAATCATCCCTCATCAAATCAGATGCAGATGTTCAAATGAAACATGAAGAAGTACCTAAGTATCAACAGATTTAGTTTGAAACCAGTTCAAATACAGATGAAAGTGAACATGAACAAGTTTCTGAAGATGTTCATAAAGATTTTCCTGTAGAGGAAGACATGGTTGATGATAACAATCAACAGAATGTGGATGAGCCACAAACTTCCCTAAGGAGGTCTACACAGGTCAGAGTTCCTCAAAGAAGGTATGATGATTTTGTTTCGTCAGTTTATTTAAGTACTAATGATGATGAACCTTTGTGCTATCAGGAAGCTATGAAGGGTTCTAACAATGATAAATGGAAAGAAGCAATGAAGGATGAAATGAAGGAATTAGAGAGGAATGACACATGGGACCTGGTAGAACTTCCAAGAGACAAGAAAAATGTAGGTTGCAAGTGGGTCTACAAGCTGAAGAAGGGTGTTGATGATAAGGTGGAAAGGTACAAAGCAAGGCTGGTGGCAAAAGGATATTCTCAGAAAGAAGGTGTTGACTTTCATGAGATATTTTCACCAGTTGTTAAGATTGTTTCAATTCGAAGTGTGTTAGCATTGGTTTTTTTACTTGATTTGGAGTTGGAGCAGCTATATGTTAAGACTGCTTTCTTACGTGGAGATTTGGATGAGGAAATTTACATGGAACAACCTGAAGGGTTCGTTCAGAATCGCAACAAGAAATTTTTTTGCAGGCTCAAGAAATCATTTTATGGTCTGAGGCAGTCGCCCATACAATGGTACAATAAATTTGACTCTTTCATGGTGAGCCAGAATTATACAAGGAGTGAGTATGATCATTGTGTCTACTTTAGTAAATTGAATAATGTCATATTCATTATCTTAGTATTGTATGTTGACGATATGCTTTTAGCAAGAAAAAAACATAATTGAGATCAATAGGTTAAAGGCTCAGATGGCTAGGACGTTCGATATGAAAGATATAGGAGCAACAAGGCAGATTTTGGGCATGGAGATATTCAGAGACAGGAGGAATGGTAAGCTTTGGTTGTCACAATAGAAGTATGTTGAGAAAATACTTTTGAGGTTTGGTATGAACGATGTGAAACCAATTTCAGTCCCTTTGGCTTCCCATTTTAAGCTTTCTTCAAGTTTATGTCCTAGTACAAAAGAAGAAAAGGAATATATGTCTCAAATACCATATGCTAATGCAGTATGAATTCTAATGTATGCGATGGTTAGTACAAGGCCAGACATTTCACATGCAGTTGGGGTTGTCATTAGGTATGTGGAAAATCCAGGTAAAGAGCATTGGGCATCAGTGAAATGGGTGCTTCAGTATTTGAGGGGCACAAGTGATTATTGTATCACTTATAACAATGATTGTGAATTAGTCTGTGGATATGTTGATTCTGATTTTGTAGGTGATTTGGACAAGAGAAGGTTGACTTCAGGGTATGTCTTTACTCTTGCAGGTGGAGTTATTAGTTGGATGTAAAAGCTATAGAACATTGTTGTTTTATCCACTACAGAAGCATAATATGTAGTTGCTTCACATGATTGCAAAGAGGCAGTTTGGTTGAAAGGTTTGTTTGGTGAGTTTGGAAGGATGCAGTATAAAGTAAAGTTACTTTGTGATAGTCAAAGTGATATTCACTTGGCTAAGAATCCAAACTACCACTGTAAAACAAAACATATACCTATCAAGTACCATTTTGTAAGGTAGGTCATCAATGAACATGGAGTCTCTCTTGAGAAAGTGCATACAAAAGAGAACTGTGCAGACATGTTCACAAAGCCAGTACTTTTAGAGAAGCTACGATGGTGCTTGGCTTCTCTTGGCTTGCATAAAAGGTGATGAACAAAAGGAAGGAGCAAGGTATTAGGTTAATTGTTGTCAAGGTGGAAATTGTTGAATTTGGTGACAACGAATTCCTCCAAGGATAGAATTTTGATCCTATTATTCAGCATTGGTTGTAACTAATAAGACCAAGTTAGAATATGGATGAGATTGCATTTAATAATTAGTTTCCTGTGTAAATGTATATAAATTTATGTAATCCCATAGAGGCATATATGGGAAGATGTGAGGAGGATATGAGAGAACTTGAAAGTCTGTTGTAATCTCCATGATCTGAATAATAAGACAACCGATACTTTTTCTTGGTGGATGTAGCCCAACGTTTGGGTGAACCATGTGAAATCTTTGTGTTTTAATCTATGTGATTGTTGATTATCATATATGAATTGTGTTTTCCACATTTGCAATTCTAACACCTTAGACACATGTGGAGGCCACATGTTCTCTTCTAATTTATGAAAATTTGACATATCTCATTTTCATTTTACTTATCTAACCGATTTTGGCTGTAGTTGAACCAGAATTTACATGCCATCTTTAAGAGACATTATGGCCATCGATTGGATGGAAATATGATTAGGTTTGGATCAAGAAAAATTACAAAACTAAATATAGAACCGAGGCCCCAATAAAAGGACCACCAATATAATTATTAAATTGCTCCATCAATCATATTCAGGTGAGTCTTAGTAATGAATAGACGATTGGTCAAATTTCCTATGGATCGGATGCTTGTGCCATGATTTAGCTATGGGTACATTTAGAGACTGAAGAGAGTGGTCCTGGGTCATTTGTTTGTGCTTTGTTGGAAAAATGTAAGCCATACGATGGTCTCCATGGAGGGGACACAGAGAGAATTGTTGTATGAAGGAGAAGGAGAGAAACCTTCTAGCCTTGGGTAGCAATGTCCATGGTATTTGGCATGATTATGATGGCATATTACCAAGCCTAATTGGAATATGTGGGACCCATTTAAAGAAGGGAACCACGTTGAAGGGAAAACAATATGCACAGAGCAACACAATGAAATATACACCATTTTTGATACTTTATCTTTAATTTGTGAGCTCACCTTACAAGGGATATATGTTGAAGGGAAAATAATATGCACCACCATTTTTAAACTTAATGTTTATTTTTTTTAACATTTCACAATGTATATCACAACATATACATTTTTAAATGATCTTAAATGATAGCAGTGAAAACCCTTTTTTATTTCCTTTTGGAACACAATGTCATCCCTGTAAACATGTAGCATAGTGGACAGTTTTATTTATTTTAAGCAGGAAAAGGAACTACAATATGTTGTTGTTTTAAGTCCTTTTCCTTTTCTCTACTTTGGCTTTCTCATTTGGGGTTTGTCAATTCCATGAGAATTTGTTATCCACAAGATTTTTGGTCATCATTTGTGTCTTGTTGTTGGCTAGTCTACTTTAATGGAGAAATATTTAGTGATTCATGATAATGATTTAATTATTTATTTTGGACTTTATCTTTCTTATTGCAAAGATATTGTGTGAATGTCGAATTTGACATGGCAAGTTCTCTCTTGAAATTTTGAACTTTGACACAATATAAAGTTGAAGTGAAAATATGATCAGTGTTGAATCCTACATAAAAAGAATCAAAGTGCCATATTTCATTTTTCAATTTGTCATATGAAAATGGAATATACTCACAAACATTTCATCCCACTCCACACACTTCCAATGCTTAGGGAGGAGACCTCATCATAGTTTTGGTCATCACACTTCACACACTTCCAATGCTTAGGGAGGAGACCAAATCATCATTTTGGTCAAGTAGTTTGTGAGGATAAGGAGTGACACCACCACTCCCTCGTGATTTTTTTTTTTTTAAATATCCCCTCCCTCACCTTGAAATACACAAACCCAAGTTTATACAAAAAAATATTTCTATATTTGTGAGAATAATTCAAAGAAAAATATACTCATAGATCTATTTTTTTTGTGTTTTTGGTTCATGTTTTCTTGTATTTTGTTTAATACATCATTCTCATATCCATATCTCAACATTTTGACCTATGTAATACCACTAGGCCAAACCCCAAATGTGTGTGTGTGTGTGTGTGTGTGTGTGTGTGTGTGTGTGTGTGTGTGTAAGATGGTGAGTTGTTGGTATCAAGTCTTCAATTCAGTTTTGTGCGCACATTCCATAGTTTGGAGATTGTGCGAGGATTGTGTATCAAAGAAAGAACACACACATTTTATAGTGTAGCGCGCACTTGTGAAAGTGTGTGAGGATGGTGCATCAAAAGAAGAGTGTGCACATCCTATAGTCTTGCGCACATCATATTAAGCATGCAGTTTTTAGGCTAGAGACCCTTTGTATATATGCTTGTATTTTAAGGCTAGTGAACCTGGATGCTAAAGGCTAGTGCGCCTATATTGTAAATGTAAGCACCCTCAATATTGTTAATATAACTACATCACTGCATGCAGACTCAACTCATATGAAAAGAGATGGGGGCTAAACTCCATGGAAAAGGAAAAAAGGGAATCTTAAGTCAAGGGAATATTTTATTAATATTTTGGAAAGTTTAATTTAGGGATATGCATTTATCCTAAGTTCTCGAGGGTATGGAATGAGTCACCAAGTGGCTAAAATCTAATTTTGAAGGTGACAAGTGTTGAGTTGAAGGAATGCAATATATATTATTGGCCTTAGTATAATTGGGGAGGATCACTCATTCTGAAATCATTCAGATAGATTTCCTCTGTGAAGGAATACGTATTTTGTTGTAACTTATTGTCATTTTGCTTAACCCTGTGCTTGGAGAAGGCTTGTTTGTTGTCGAATAGGCAATTTTTCAGGCCCTTGAGCATTCTCTCCAATGAGAGATTTGTTGTTGAAGAGGCGGGTTGTCAGGCATGTGAGAACTCTCTCCAAGTGAGAGTTTGTTGGGAATTATTCCCTGGTGCATTGGACATTAGATACAGGGCTCTGAGACTTCATGTCTGACATGTTACTGAAGCCCCAGAAGGGGAGTGGGTAAGTCGAAGGATTGTTGAGCAGAGAAGGGGCAGAGTTTCTGGGGTGGGAAAAACATGTGGGGAATGAGGGACTGTAGGCTAGTTGTAACAATTGGTACCTTGGACCAAGTATTTTGTTGAGTATCAGACCACAGTATGGAGATAGGAACCATTTTTCTTGTGGAGTTTAAGCCCATCTAGGGGGTGACCTATCGTTGAAATATTATGGGCGATAGAGTCTATGGATGGGAGGAACATCTAAGTCCTGCATGCAGTTGGTGAATTTTCATAAGAGATAAGTGTCATTCACATGCTTGTTTAATTACTGTGTGCTTTGATGTTATATTTTAAATGGGTTTATATTATGTATGAATTTGCATCTGTATATTATGGTTAACTCTGTGTAATGTTATTGCTTATATATATATATATATTACATGTGGTTCATGATACCAAAGACCGGTACTCGCTACATCCACGGAAAACCCCCCTAAAATCCACAAGAAAACATGGGGAGGCTGAGCATTTTCAAATATTGGGGGATCAACAACAAGAGAATCATATAGACCCATTTAAGGGCATCACACATGAATTGAAAATGTGT
>SNQJ01S0032660.1:0-20603 GCA_010110895.2 Picea sitchensis
CTCTACACAATGCATCATGGGAAGAGCTCCTTGCCAAAATAGAAGCCAAATTATCCAAATTGACTCACCACTTTATTTCTCTCCTAGGGAGGATCATGTTAATTAGATTTGTCCTTTTGGCCATGCCTATGTATATTTTTTCAGTGTTAGCCACACCGAAGAAAATTTTGAAGAATATCAGGAATTTGCAACGCACATTCCTCTAGGGAGGGGTGACGAAGGAGAGAAAATGGGCTCTGGTGGCTTGGAAGAATATATGTAAGCCTAAGGATACGGGAGGTATTGGCTTTAAGGAACCTCAAGCAGTTGGCCAAACACTGGAAGAAAACATTTGGTGGAGGTGGGTTAAAAATCCTAATTCCTTGTGGGAAAAACTATGCAAAAACAAATATTCCCCATAGATCCCCCAGGAGGAACTGATAGGATATGAAGGAGACATTATAAGGTCCTTGATATGGAATAATTCTTGGAAAAATTGAGGCTTGTTTCAACATCAATGTTTTTGGGAGGTCCATAATGGATGATCAACCCTCTTTTGGGATGATGCTTGGGACCAACACCCCACCCTAGGGCACTTAGGGAATTTTTAGGATATGAGACAGAAAATGATATGGGAAAGATGGAAAAACATTCACCAATATTGGTAGACTCAACTGAGAATGATGAACCCATATACAAGGACTTGGAAACCCCTGGAGGTGTGGCCAGTATGTGGGATGAAGATACAAAAAGGAATATGCTAGAAGTATATAGGGAGTGAAAAATAGAAATAAGATTAGGGGATGACATTATCAGGTCAGAAAAACAAGGTGATGGTAATTTTTGAGTGAAATATTCCTACATAGCAGAAATGGGATTGGGAAAGGAGAAACACAAACCTCTTTGGGAGAAGGTCTGGAAATCATCTACCCAACCAAATATTTTGACTTTCTTGTGGCTTGTAGCCATTCGAAAATTTTTGACCTGGGACCACCTGATCCAAAGGGGCTTCATTGGGGCTTCCATGTGTATGTTGTGCGAAGCAGAGGATGAATCCATCGACCACATACTAGGTTCTTGAAGAATGATGGCATATTTTTGGGATAAAGGAGAAGAATTGTTTAGAAGGTCGAACAAGGTTCGACATGACATTCCAAGGATAATAGAGGAATGGTGGAAGACATATATGCTAACCCAATTCTTAACAGAGTCTGGAACACCTTTCCAGGATTTTTGCTATGGAATGTTTGGAAAGAAAGAAATAGATGAATTTAAAAAAAAAATCCCTTACCAATGGACAAGTCTCATACACCATCTCAACCAATGTTTAGGAATCCATAAAAACATCTACCTAGACGTTGCAAGATGCAAACCTGGAGGAGCATAAAGACATTATTTTTAAAAACTGGAATCTTGGCTCCGGTCTGAAGCAAACAACCCTTGTTAAGAAACCCATGTGAATGAAACCTAGAGAGCACTGGAAAGCCCCTTAGGAGGGTTTCCTTAAGATTAAATTTGACGTTGTTTCGAAAGGGAATCCAGGCCCATCGGGGGCAGGTGGAGTTTTCAGAAACCACTAGGGATAAGTGAAGGTCTTATTCACTTCAAACCTAGGAAATTATTAAAACACCGCGACAGAGATGGCTAGCCTCCTTAGGGGGTTAGCAATCACTCAAGAGAAAGGTTTTAGGGCCCTTATTGTAGAAGGAGACTCTTAGGTTCTTGTCGTAGTTCTAAGGAAGATTTTAAATGAAACTCCACCATAAAATATATCAAACCATTGGCACATGGAATATGGTCTCTCCAAAACAACGAGGATTTCCATGGAAATCCTTATCATAATTCCCGAGAATATTCGTCACAAAGCCAATGTCATGATGGATTTTATGGCTATTGTGGGGGTGTCACTGCTTAGTCAAAACTGCATTTGGGGTAGGGGGACCCACTATCATGAGGAATCGAGGACTAGGTTGGAAACTTAAGACAAATGGATATGGATGGGCCTATGGAGAGGACACGTGATGAGAGGGAGGTAAAACACGAAGGAAGTTCAGAGCTCGAAGCAATTATAAAGGACATGTGCTCAAACGAACTCAAGAAAAGGAAGATGGCAGGTACATCGTCTATCCTTTGACATGAGTGCACTGTATTTGAGGTGATGTGGAGGATTACAAAAAAACAATCTATCCATAATGGAAACACATCAGAACTATAGGGGTTTCCCAGGTGTAAGTACATAACATTCGTTTCTGAATATGATGAAGGATCGAGACTGAGCTTAGAGAAGTTACGATGATGATGGTATAGGGACAATGGTTTTTTTTTTCATGGGCTTATGATGGCGCACTCACCCAATAGGAGGGACGATTATCCTGTCCATAATAATTCCCTGGTGAATGCTCAAAATCTTTGGGCCATAACAATTAGATTGTGTCTAGAACTACTACTCGGTTACAAACAAATCTCTGTGTCTGGAAATCCAATGCTTTGTTGGGTGTTTTTTCTTAGTTTTCGGTCCATTCGTGTGAATGTACTGACCTTCTTAATGCTGGGGAGTTTTATACCCAGGGTTCATCTCGAGTTTTCCAACAAAACACCCAAAGCACTAGCATATCAACTCGAGATGCAGATAGGATCACAGAGACCATAAGGTCTTGTGCCTGGGATGAAGGATTAAATATACTAAACATTACTACAATTGGCATCCATGTAACTCAGATCTAATAATCTATTAAGGACTAAGAACTGAAACTATACACACACATATTCAAATCATTCATAATAGATACAAAATATATCAGAACTTCCATATCTTTATTACTGGAAGCAGTCGATCACATCAAATATACAGTGTGTTGAACAACTACTTAAGACAGCCATAGAACTTCATATCATTACTATATAGAATAGTGGGAATACAACATAATGTGCCATGTGCCTTGCCTTAGGATTCATACAGAACAAAGACAAAAGAAGATATTTAAAACATCACAAGATTACAATAGGATCAGAGTGAGATTGATATTGATAACTATGATAATTAAAAACTCTCTTACTAATTATGTCACAAGCTAACTTCCTTTCTGAGCTTAGAGATCTCTTTTATATCTTTTGTTGATGGGGAGGTTCGTCTCTATCTTCTATGATCCACTTGCTTGTCTGATCCAATTGACTCACACACTTTTGGTGCTTTCTAGTGCTCCACGTAGACTCTCTGCATCAGGGGAAATAATAACTTCCTAGCTCGCTCATCTTTTGGCCGCCCCACATCTTCATATGTCGTGGGAAATAGTCATTTCAGGAGATTTTCTGGTGATTCATTTCCTAGTGACGCAGTCGCACCCACAGGCACGTCCGCTTACAGGATCTTATATCTTCCCTCGGACCGAAGAACACTAACCAGTCCTTCTAATTCCCTATCGGGAATTCTTCTCCCACAGAAATCTCCGTACTATCCCCTCTCTGCATTCGGAGGATCGGACTTCGCAACTTCGCGAGGTCAGGGGTTGAACTTTGCACTCTCGTATCCTCGAACACCGATACAAGTCAACCCTGACCTCTCCCTTCTCCTATCGTGATTTCTCCTATCGTGATTTCGCTACTCGCGATGTAGAACACTTCGTTTTACCGACTCCTGACTCCCGATATGCCGATTACTCGACACGCATGTGAGTTGACCTTTCAACATCCTGTCACCTCTATCGGGAATTCGAGGTTCGTGATTTCACGAATCCTGATGCTATTGTATCGGGACTTCTCGCCACGAAACCCCGATAGCTTGTGCCACTTGTCCTCCACTCGCCAACTCAGCTGTGGCCCCACCCCATTCCTTCAGCCTGTCGGGATATCACGTATCGCAATATCGCGATTCTCGTTGTAATGTTTTGGAGTTTCGATCCACGAAACCCCGATACACGATACACGTGTAGATACAATGGTTCTCGTGGCCCTGATCAACGACTCTGCCCCTCCTGAGCTTTAAATATTCAGAGAATACGTCGCTGTATCTCCCCTGCACCTTTGTGAGATCTGACAGTCCACGGGGATTCACGGATTCTCCTCAGGGAATTTCGATCGTCTATCTTTCCCGATGAACTCTGCGAAATGAACCAAGTACTCCTCCACGAAGAATTGTCCACCTGCGCACTACTTGCGACGCTTGTTTAAACACTTCACGCACAAATCCTCTACGTTGTCCTTCAACAACTTCGAAGGCCTTATCCTTCCTGAGCTTTTCCCATGACTTTCAGATCCTTTAGGAAAACTCTTGCACGCACTCCTTGTGGAAAACCTTCAACCACGTCTAAGTGTTGAATTCCTTCGACTCTGCGCACCCCTGCATCAACAGTCCTTCGATACTTCACTCAGGTTCGCAACCCTGAGACTTTTACCCGGCCTACACACTCCTTGCACGACTCCTGTGCCCAACTGCACTCCTGGGATGAATGAGAACAAAATCTATCTCTATCTGAACCCTCTGTCAACGCACTCCTTGCGGACAATTCAATTGCACTCCTTGCAGGAATTCTCTGGCTCAAATAGAGAAACAATTGAAACTCATTCTTTCTGCCACTCAGACTTCAATTCACACATGAAATCATATATACAACATATAAAAGCAAATGTATAACTGGAAGCAAACATTCATGAGCATATCATTCAACATCCATACACAGAGAATAGACACAAAACCATGAATTTGAATCAAATCTCTTCTATTAATTCAAATGCCTGTAAATGGGTGTTTTTACACAACTCTTTGTTCTCCTATGCTCTTCTGCTTCTCCATCATCTAATGATACAATACACAATGAGGGTGTCTATATCCCGTTTCCCTCTTGCACTCTACAACTATCTCATCTAGAATTAAATTCTACCTTCTTGCATTAACTATTTTAAATGCCTCCTATCTACTAAGGACGAAAGAAATCCGCTCAAGGTCCATTACAATATACAAGTGCACCTTTTCTTAATGGCTCATTTAAGAACGCGCAACAACTTCCAAGGTGTTTTCAAAATTTGTGTTGGCGTTCGTCCAACTGTCCAATTGCTTCCGCCCTGGCTCGCTTGATGTATTGGTGATGCTCTTGCATCACCTAGTGGGCCACAACTATTTATGGACTAGATGTGGCCCTCGAAATTCTATTTTTGAATCCCTTTGTTTGATCCTGACCTGTACTCCCTACACCCATCCCCTTACCTCGTATTGGCTCCCATGGATGTCGATGGGTGGAATTCCAAGGGAATTTTTCTGTGTGGAATAAGATGTCATTGGTTGGGTGATATTGGAATTAGGAGTTGGTTTCTGGTCCAACTGAAAAAACTCAGATTGATGCATAACTGGTAGTATTTATACTTGGCGTACTGTCAGAAAAAATCGATCCGATGTACACTCTATGGAGTTCTTCACGCATTTCCTTCGGTGCACACAAAACTATGGAATGAGCACACAAAACTTTCTTTGTGCATACGCGCAAAAATGAACCCAAAAATTTGGGTGCCAACATGCCCCCACCACTATTATCTAGCTCATCCTCAAGCCAGATGCCTTATGAAATTATCTCAATGACGAAAGACACCATACCCTTGAGGTTTTGCACAAATTCTAAAAACTGGCATTCAGGATCAGAAAAATACTCTTGAACTGGGTGATTTGGATGACCGTTTCTACGATTTCAGCTATGACTGTCGAAGATGTGAGATCAATTTTATTGAGCTTCTCAATTAGGGGGTTGGAAATGGCCAACAAATTAGACATTCGGGTGAAAATATTCAAGGCGTTATCATTTGCGACGAAAATCATATTCGATGTGTTTTGGTTCTCTGTTGTTGCAACAATAATCTCTTTTATTCTTGTAGCGATAGCCTACATCACAATGAACCACTCCTGAGGAGGGAGGGAAGTGAGGTATCACTTATGTTGTGTGTCATCTATTTCGGTTGTGGTAATTCATTCTTCAATGGTAGAGACTTCAGACAGGGATAAGAGGTGATTCCACAAAGATGATCCATAGTCCACCCACTTGGGGAAATATTTCACCCATAATTGGCCGATGTGGATATTTGTTTGAGATGTCTGAATCAGTGAGGGGAAAGGTGAATTGGGTGCATCAGTACGAAGTGGTGGTTGACTAGGGTCAGCGAGTTGTAACTCGAGTTGTTGAAGGCAAGCCTTTACCATGGAGAGCTTCAGGCCCGAGGGAGTGTCGCAGCTCAGAGAAAAAGTGGTAGGAATCATGGCATACAAGTTCTCCACCTCCCCCTATAGGTTGTGGAAAGATGAGAGGGGCTCAACGTATTGAGCCTGAGTGGATGGGTGTGTCGTTTTTTCGGTGTCATGTTTCTTTTGCATGGCTTGATGCTCCTATATTTATTTTTGATACTTCTCACGTGTATGATTGTGCATGACGATATTAACTTGATGTTGCAGATGAAATTATGCATGTTCTTTCCCTAGCCACTCGTTGCACTCACCTAATTCATAGAGTAATGTGGAAACACATTCTTGCACAAGAGGGGTAGGAATCAAATCCAAAGGAATACCACCATGGTGGGAATCGATAGAAAGTAACGAAGGGGGGTCCACCCAAAGGATGAGAGTGACATAAATGGTATTGGTGTCATCGGGTAACAGACGTGAAGTGTGGACCGTTGCTTGCATAATGCTCTCAAACTATCAACAAATATGATCAACATTGTGCAAAGCCTCAAAATGGAGTTTTTGTTGCAACAAAAATTGGCATCGTAAAACATCTATTAGTATTGTGATTTCTGGTGTCATTTGAGAAGGTCCTTGCTAATTTGATGGGAAAGAAGTGAGAATGGAGGAGTTGGATCATTGTCACTTGGCTCTCAGTAGTGTTGGTTGAAATAGATGCCACACATGCGGGGGATTTCGGGGCCTTTTTTCGAGTGCCTTAATAGGGGCACCCCTGTCGTAGGAGGGCGCATGCTAAGTCTATTGCTGCGTTGCTTCAGTATTTCTGCAATCTTGATTGTGCTTAGTGCACATATCAAGATTTGTAGCATATTTGGCTAGGGGTGGTTGAATATGTGTGGGCCATTCAACCCCACCTTCATGAATGTCATCCTTAGAAATGAAAAAAAGGAGTGACATTGCAACACCTTGATCATCGTTGGGATAAATTCATATGTTATGTAAAGTACATTCAAAGATAAGGTTTCCATTGTACCCATTGATAAGGGTGTGTGGAATGCGTTCTTATGAAGTAATGATCTGGATGAGTTGATTATACCACTCTTGGAATAGCTCGTTGTGAAAATATTGGATGAGAGGATCCTTTCTCTCATGTAGCTGCCAAAAGTAGGGAGCTTTAAAGATATGCCAACTGCTGGTAGGTCATTCAAACCCTCGAGGGGTTTCCAGAGAACCATTTCCAACAATGATAGGATCCAACCATAATGAAACTCCTTTCTTGAATTATGGGCATCCAGGAAATCATCTATAAATTCATTCATCACATACCGGGCCCATGCCATTTGAATCCTGACAATGCACCGCTCAGCTACTATGAAGACCCCATATGGGAATTCTTCTCTAGTACTAGTGCATAAAATTTTGCAAGCTATGAGTTGTGTAGCAAAGCAAACTGGTCTGGTGGTGATTTCTGAAATAAGGATTATGTGCCTTCCTCAACGGGTAGAGTATGTGCCTTAAATTTATTTTTGGGTGACATATTTAGCAGTAAGGAATTTCTATAACTCCTTGCCCTGTATGGATATGCCTATCAAGCGACATATTGCAACTTCATCGATGGGGTATTTCTCCCCCATCCAGAGGTANGGCCATGCCTATGTATATTTTTTCAGTGTTAGCCACACCGAAGAAAATTTTGAAGAATATCAGGAATTTGCAACGCACATTCCTCTGGGGAGGGGTGACGAAGGAGAGAAAATGGGCTCTGGTGGCTTGGAAGAATATATGTAAGCCTAAGTATACATGAGGTATTGGCATTAAGGAACCTCAAGCAGTTGGCCAAACACTGGAAGAAAACATTTGGTGGAGGTGGGTTAAAAATCCTAATTCCTTGTGGGAAAAACTATGGAAAAACAAATATTCCCCATAGATCCCCCAGGAGGAACTAATAGGATATGAAGGAGACAATGTAAGGTCCTTGATATGGAATAATTCTTGGAAAAATTGAGGCTTGTTTCAACATCAATGTTTTTGGGAGGTCCATAATGGATGATCAACCCTCTTTTGGGATGATGCTTGGGACCAACACCCCACACTAGGGCACTCAGGGAATTTTTAGGATATGAGACAGAAAATGATACGGGAGAGATGGAAAAACATTCACCAATATTGGTAGACTCAACTGAAAATGATGAACCCATATACAAGGACTTGGAAACCCCTGGAGGTGTGGCCAGTATGTGGGATGAAGATACAAAAAGGAATATGCTAGAAGTATATAGGGAGTGAAAAATAGAAATAAGATTAGGGGAGGACATTATCAGGTCAGAAAAACAAGGTGATGGTAATTTTTGAGTGAAATATTCCTACATAGAAGAAATGGGATTGGGAAAGGAGCAACACAAACCTCTTTGGGAGAAGGTCTGGAAATCATCTACCCAACCAAATATTTTGACTTTCTTGTGGCTTGTAGCCAGTCGAAAATTTTTGACCTAGGACCACCTGATCCAAAGGGGCTTCATTGGGGCTTCCATGTGTATGTTGTGCGAAGCAGAGGATGAATCCATCGACCACCTACTAGGTTCTTGCAGAATGATGGCATATTTTTGGGATAAAGGAGAAGAATTGTTTAGAAGGTCGAACAAGGTTCGACATGACATTCCAAGGATAATAGAGGAATGGTGGAAGACATATATGCTAACCCAATTCTTAACAGAGTCTGGAACACCTTCCCAAGATTTTTGTTGTGGAATGTTTGGAAAGAAAGAAATAGATGAATTTTCAAAAGAAAATCCCTTACCAATGGACAAGTCTCATACACCATCTCAACCAATGTTTAGGAATCCATAAAAACATCTACCTAGACGTTGCAAGATGCAAACCTGGAGGAGCATAAAGACATTATTTTAAAAAACTGGAATCTTGGCTCCAGTCTGAAGCAAACAACCCTTGTTAAGAAACCCATGTGAATGAAACCTAGAGAGCACTGGAAAGCCCCTTAGGAGGGCTTCCTTAAGATGAAATTTGACGTTGTTTCGAAAGGGAATCCAGGCCCATCGAGGGCAGGTGGAGTTTTCAGAAACCACTAGGGATAAGTGAAGGTCTTATTCACTTCAAACCTAGGAAATTATTAAAACACTGCGACAGAGATGGCTGGCCTCCTTAGGGGTTTAGCAATCGCTCAAGAGAAAGGTTTTAGGGCCCTTATTGTAGAAGGAGACTCTTAGGTTCTTGTCGTAGTTCTAAGGAAGATTTTAAATGAAACTCCACCATAAAATATATCAAACCATTGGCACATGGAATATGGTCTCTGCAAAACAACGAGGATTTCCAGGGAAATCCTTATCATAATTCCCGAGAATATTCGTCACAAAGCCAATGTCATGATGGATTTTATGGCTATTGTGGGGGTGTCACTGCTTAGTCAACACTGCATTTGGGGGAGGGGGACCCACTATCATGAGGGATCGAGGACTAGGTTGGAAACTTAATACAAATGGATATGGATGGGCCTATGGAGAGGACACGTGATGAAAGGGAGGTAAAACATGAATGAAGTTCAGAGCTCGAAGCAATTAGAAAGGACATGTGCTCAAACGAACTCAAGAAAAGGAAGATGGCAGGTACATCGTCTATCCTTTGACATGAGTGCACTGTATTTGAAGTGATGTGGAGGATTACAAAAAAACAATCTATCCATAATGGAAACACATCAGAACTATAGGGGTTTCCCAAGTGTAAGTACACAACATTCATTTCTGAATATGATGAAGGATCGAGACTGATCTTAGAGAAGTTATGACGATGATGGTATAGGGGAAATGGGTTTTTTTTTCATGGGCTTATGATGGCGCACTCACCCAATAGGAGGGACGATTATCCTGTCCATAATAATTCCCTGGTGAATGCTCAAAATCTTTGGGCCATAACAATTAGATTGTGTCTAGAACTACTACTCGGTTACAAACAACTCTTTGTGTCTGGAAATCCAACGCTTTGTTGGGTGTTTTTTCTTAGTTTTCGGTCCATTCGTGTGAATGTACTGACCTTCTTAATGATGGGGAGTTTTATACCCAGGGTTCATCTCGATTTTTCCAACAAAACCCCCAAAGCACTATCATATCAACTCGAGATGTAGATAGGATCACAGAGACCATAAGGTCTTGTGCCTGGGATGAAAGATTAAATATACTAAACATTACTACAATTGGCATCCATGTAACTCAGATCTAATAATCTATTAAGGACTAAGAACTGAAACTATACACACACATATTCAAATCATTCATAATAGATACAAAATATATCAGAACTTCCATATCTTTATTACGGGAAGCAGTCCATCACATCAAATATCCAGTGTGTTGAACAACTACTTAAGACAGCCATAGAACTTCATATCATTACTATATAGAATAGTGGGAATACAATATAATGTGCCATGCGCCTTGCCTTAGGATTCATACAGAACAAAGACAAAAGAAGATATTTAAAACATCACAAGATTACAATAGGATCAGAGTGAGATTGATATTGATAACTATGATAATTAAAAACTCTCTAACTAATTATGTCACAAGCTAACTTCCTTTCTGAGCTTAGAGATCTCTTTTATATCTTTTGTTGTTGGGGAGGTTTGTCTCTATCTTCTATGATCCACTTGATTGTCTGATCCAATTGACTCACACACTTTTGGTGCTTTCTACTGCTCCACGTAGACTCTCTGCATCAGGGGAAATATTAACTTCCTAGCTTGCTCATCTTTTGGCTGCCCCACATCTTCATATGCCGTGGGAAATAGTCATTTCAGGAGATTTTCTGGTGATTCATTTCCTAGTGACGTAGTCGCACCCGCAGGCATGTACGCTTACATGATCTTCTATCTTCCCTCGGCCCGAAGAACACTAATCAGTCCTTCTAATTCCCTATCGGGAATTCTTCTCCCACAAAAATATCCGTACGATCCCCTCTCTGCACTCGGAGGATCGGACTTCGCAACTTCGTGAGGTCAGGGGTTGAATTTTTCACTCTCGTATCCCCGAACGCCGATACAAGTCAATGCTGACCTCTCCCTTCTCCTATCGGGATTTCTCCTATCGTGATTTCGCTACTCGCGATGTTGAACACTTCGTTTTACCGACTCCTGACTCCCGATATGCCGATTACCCGACACACGTGTGAGTTGACCTTTCAACATCCCGTCACCTCTATCGGGAATTTGAGGTTCGCGATTTCGCGAATCCTAATGCTATTGTATCGGGACTTCTCGCCACGAAACCCCGATAGCTTGTGCCACCTGTCCTCCACTCGCCGACTCAGCTGTGGCCCCACCCCGTTCCTTCAGCCTGTCGGGATATTGCGTATCGAAATATCGCGATTCCCATTGTAATGTTTTGGAGTTTCGATCCACGAAACCCCGATACACGATACACTTGTAGATACAATGGTTCTTGTGGCCCTGATCAACTGCTCTGCCCCTCCTGAGCTTTAAATATTTAGAGAATACGTCGTTGTATCTCCCCTGCACCTTTGTGAGATCTGACGGTCCACGGGAATTCGCGGATTCTCCTTGGGGAATTTCGACCGTCTATCTTTCCCGATGAACTCTGCGAAATGAACCAAGTACTCCTCCACGAAGACTTGTCCACCTGCGCACTACTTGTGACGCTTGTTTAAACACTTCACGCACAACTCCTCTACACTGTCCTTCAACAACTTCGAAGGCCTTATCCTTCCCGATCTTTTCCCACGACTTCCAGATCCTTCAGGAAAACTCTTGCACGCACTCCTTGCGGAAAACCATCAACCACGTCTAAGTGTTGAAGTCCTTCGACTCTGCACACCCTTGCAGCAGCAGTCCTTCGATAATTCACTCAGGTTCGCAACCCTGAGACTTTTACCCGGCCTGCAAACTCCTTGCACGACTCCTGTGCCCAACTGCACTCCTGGGATGAATGAGAACAAAAGATATCTCTATCTGAACCCTCTATCAACGCACTCCTTGCAGACAATTCAATTGCACTCCTTGCAGGAATTCTCTGGCTCAAATAGAGAAACAATTGAAACTCATTCTTTCTACCACTCAGACTTCAATTCACACATGAAATCATATATACAACATATAAAAGCAAATGTATAACTGGAAGAAAACATTCATGAGCATATCATTCAACATCCATACACAGAGAATAGACACAAAACCATGAATTTGAATCAAAGCTCTTCTATTAATTCAAATGCCTGTACATGGGTGTTTTTACACATCTCTCTGTTCTCCTATGCTCTTCTGCTTCTCCATCATCTAATGATACAATACACAATGAGGGTGTCTATATCCCGTTTCCCTCTTGCACTCTACAACTATCTAGTCTAGAATTAAATTCTACCTTCTTGCATTAACTATTTTAAATGCCTCCTATCTACTAAGGATGAGAGAAATACGCTCAAGGTCCATTACAATATACAAGTGCGCCTTTTCTTAATGGCTCATTTAAGAACGCGCAACAACTTCCAAGGTGTTTTCAAAATTTGTGCTGGCGTTCGTCCAACTGTCCAATTGCTTCCGCGCTGGCTCGCTTGATGTATTGGTGATGCTCTTGCATCACCTAGTGGGCCACAACTATTTATGGACTAGATGTGGCCCTAGAAATTCTATTTTTGAATCCCTTTGTTTGATCCTGACCTGTACTCCCTACACCCCTCCCCTTACCTCTTATTGGCTCCCATGGATGTCGATGGGTGGAATTCCAAGGGAATTTTTCTGTGTGGAATAAGATGTCATTGGTTGGGTGATATTGGAATTAGGAGTTGGTTTCTGGTCCAACTGAAAAAACTCAGATTGATGCATAACTGGTAGTATTTATACTTGGCGTACTGTCAGAAAAAATCGATCCGATGTACACTCTATGGAGTTCTTCACGCATTTCCTTCGGTGCACACAAAACTATGGAATGAGCACACAAAACTTTCTTTGTGCATACGCGCAAAAATGAACCCAAAAATTTGGGTGCCAACATGCCCCCACCACTATTATCTAGCTCATCCTCAAGCCAGATGCCTTATGAAATTATCTCAATGACGAAAGACACCATACCCTTGAGGTTTTGCACAAATTCTAAAAACTGGCATTCAGGATCAGAAAAATACTCTTGAACTGGGTGATTTGGATGACCGTTTCTACGATTTCAGCTATGACTGTCGAAGATGTGAGATCAATTTTATTGAGCTTCTCAATTAGGGGGTTGGAAATGGCCAACAAATTAGACATTCGGGTGAAAATATTCAAGGCGTTATCATTTGCGACGAAAATCATATTCGATGTGTTTTGGTTCTCTGTTGTTGCAACAATAATCTCTTTTATTCTTGTAGCGATAGCCTACATCACAATGAACCACTCCTGAGGAGGGAGGGAAGTGAGGTATCACTTATGTTGTGTGTCATCTATTTCGGTTGTGGTAATTCATTCTTCAATGGTAGAGACTTCAGACAGGGATAAGAGGTGATTCCACAAAGATGATCCATAGTCCACCCACTTGGGGAAATATTTCACCCATAATTGGCCGATGTGGATATTTGTTTGAGATGTCTGAATCAGTGAGGGGAAAGGTGAATTGGGTGCATCAGTACGAAGTGGTGGTTGACTAGGGTCAGCGAGTTGTAACTCGAGTTGTTGAAGGCAAGCCTTTACCATGGAGAGCTTCAGGCCCGAGGGAGTGTCGCAGCTCAGAGAAAAAGTGGTAGGAATCATGGCATACAAGTTCTCCACCTCCCCCTATAGGTTGTGGAAAGATGAGAGGGGCTCAACGTATTGAGCCTGAGTGGATGGGTGTGTCGTTTTTTCGGTGTCATGTTTCTTTTGCATGGCTTGATGCTCCTATATTTATTTTTGATACTTCTCACGTGTATGATTGTGCATGACGATATTAACTTGATGTTGCAGATGAAATTATGCATGTTCTTTCCCTAGCCACTCGTTGCACTCACCTAATTCATAGAGTAATGTGGAAACACATTCTTGCACAAGAGGGGTAGGAATCAAATCCAAAGGAATACCACCATGGTGGGAATCGATAGAAAGTAACGAAGGGGGGTCCACCCAAAGGATGAGAGTGACATAAATGGTATTGGTGTCATCGGGTAACAGACGTGAAGTGTGGACCGTTGCTTGCATAATGCTCTCAAACTATCAACAAATATGATCAACATTGTGCAAAGCCTCAAAATGGAGTTTTTGTTGCAACAAAAATTGGCATCGTAAAACATCTATTAGTATTGTGATTTCTGGTGTCATTTGAGAAGGTCCTTGCTAATTTGATGGGAAAGAAGTGAGAATGGAGGAGTTGGATCATTGTCACTTGGCTCTCAGTAGTGTTGGTTGAAATAGATGCCACACATGCGGGGGATTTCGGGGCCTTTTTTCGAGTGCCTTAATAGGGGCACCCCTGTCGTAGGAGGGCGCATGCTAAGTCTATTGCTGCGTTGCTTCAGTATTTCTGCAATCTTGATTGTGCTTAGTGCACATATCAAGATTTGTAGCATATTTGGCTAGGGGTGGTTGAATATGTGTGGGCCATTCAACCCCACCTTCATGAATGTCATCCTTAGAAATGAAAAAAAGGAGTGACATTGCAACACCTTGATCATCGTTGGGATAAATTCATATGTTATGTAAAGTACATTCAAAGATAAGGTTTCCATTGTACCCATTGATAAGGGTGTGTGGAATGCGTTCTTATGAAGTAATGATCTGGATGAGTTGATTATACCACTCTTGGAATAGCTCGTTGTGAAAATATTGGATGAGAGGATCCTTTCTCTCATGTAGCTGCCAAAAGTAGGGAGCTTTAAAGATATGCCAACTGCTGGTAGGTCATTCAAACCCTCGAGGGGTTTCCAGAGAACCATTTCCAACAATGATAGGATCCAACCATAATGAAACTCCTTTCTTGAATTATGGGCATCCAGGAAATCATCTATAAATTCATTCATCACATACCGGGCCCATGCCATTTGAATCCTGACAATGCACCGCTCAGCTACTATGAAGACCCCATATGGGAATTCTTCTCTAGTACTAGTGCATAAAATTTTGCAAGCTATGAGTTGTGTAGCAAAGCAAACTGGTCTGGTGGTGATTTCTGAAATAAGGATTATGTGCCTTCCTCAACGGGTAGAGTATGTGCCTTAAATTTATTTTTGGGTGACATATTTAGCAGTAAGGAATTTCTATAACTCCTTGCCCTGTATGGATATGCCTATCAAGCGACATATTGCAACTTCATCGATGGGGTATTTCTCCCCCATCCAGAGGTANGTAGAGTATGTGCCTTAAATTTATTTTTGGGTGACATATTTAGCAGTAAGGAATTTCTATAACTCCTTGCCCTGTATGGATATGCCTATCAAGCGACATATTGCAACTTCATCGATGGGGTATTTCTCCCCCATCCAGAGGTAGCCATCATGCATTTGGGTTAGTAATAGGTGGGAAGATAATGTAAAAATTCCATTGTTCCCAAAAAGAGGACAATCCAGTAGGGAGAGGATTCCCTTATGTCGAAGAAGCTGACCCCACTCTTGGGTGAGTGTGAGCATTCTTCCATCTTCACTGTGGATGTTGCAGGCATAGTGGTGAAAGGATAAGATGGGGAACTGGTAAGAGTTGTGGAAATAGTAATCGATGAACTGGACATCATGTACCCATCATGTTTTGGACCCCATGAATGTGACATGTTGAGGTAACTCTTGTTCTTCCATTGGGTGATTGGTGGTAACCCAATATCTGTTTCGACCTTGGGGTCTTCTTGAGGAGGCCATGGAAATTATGATCTGGGCATGTAAAGGAGTTTCTTAGAATTAGATGGCATGGATGGATCTTGGTTTCTTCTTGGCTATTGTTCAGATGAAACTCATTCTTAGGGGTTTTTTATAAAGGGAGGAAGGTGCATACAGGATGAGCTAACAATAATGAGAAAGGAAACAAGTTGTCAAATGAGTACTGTGGGACAATTGGATGCTAGACCATTTGTAATTGTAAGATATTTTTGGAATGTTTAATTGTACCTTATTCCAACACGGTGGGATTTGTTTTAGCTAGTTGGTGGTTGCATGAGATGTTGTTGCTGTCATTTGTGAGCCCGTACTCCAGAACATTAGTTAGGGAATAAGTTCCCTTTAACGACTAAATAACCACCATCCGATCTTGGGTATTGGGAAGGTCGTCATAGTTATGGTTGGTTGATCTAGGTGGATATCAATGGCCACCCACCTATTCCAACTGGCTCAAAACAAATTGTTGGTAATTTACTATTTTTATCATTTTTTTGAGTCCCAATATTTTGGGGCCATTTTGAGGGCCTAAATGATGTTTTTTCATGATCATGCACCTATAACATAGACAAGTATCTAATTGAGCTAGTAAAATGAATCTCCTCATCAATACCTTTCCAATGATAAATCATGCGCCCCAAACGGATATCGTATGCCAAAGTTACACCCCTGATAAGTTGATACACCAAACTACCCAAAACGGGGTCCACAAATTTGTTGGATTTTCATCTTACGGGGATAGGGTTTTGGATTTTTTGATGTTAAAAGGCCTCTGGAGCCTCATTGTAACAATAATATTATTTTGAATGAGTGTAACCATCACATATCTTCTGAGAGATAAGCTGCCACCATTCTAGTGAGTCATTCACTCTGTATTTCTACAGTTTTGTACATTTCGCTCATTAATAAAAATTGTGTATTATTGTATCTCTATGTTTATGGTTATGTCTATGATATATATCTATTATATTATTGGATATCTAATATATCTATGTATATTTATTTATTATATCTCTTCTCTCATTTCGTGTCGAAAATAATCCAGATTAGTGGTATCAAAGCAGGTCGCTCTTGATCGTTTTTCAGTGCATGTCCTCGACGAGGTCCGAGTATAGAAAGTTGGGTCTCGAGCTTGTATCTCTTGATAATAATCGCTCTCGCACACCCAATAAACCCTTCATGGTAGAAGAAAATAAATACAACAGAGAAAAATATTATATTAGTATGTTGCTTGAGAAAGCTCTCACACGACAGAGGGACGAAATGACATAAATTTTTCCCACATCCTTCAATGCCTACCGATAACAATAGGTGTTTATTCATCAAGCGACGACTTTGGAGACACATCTCCTTTCAAGGTAAAAGTTAATTTTTATATTCTTGTATTTGAAGGTCAGATCGATGCGGATTCCCTAGAAAAATGGTTAAAGCTGCTAGAAGGTTATTTCTTTGTTCACAATTTTTTCGACAGGGAAAATATCACCTTCACACTCCTTAAGGCTCTCTGCCATGTCAAAAATTGGTGGGAAACTTACTGGGAGAAAAGATCCATAGAGGAGTGTGTAATATATGGGGCTGAGCCCACTTGGTATTTTTTTGTGGATGCGGTCAAGGAACAAGATTACCCTATTGGTAACTATGACGACCAGTACATGAGATGGACCACACTAGGGAAAGAGAGGAGAGAAATAGTATCATATTTCACAAATAGTTTCCATACCTTGCGCACCAAGATGGGTATGAAATACTCCGAGTGACATCTACTTTTGAAATTCCATGGGGCTCTACATAGGTACATACAAACCAAAAAGGATTTTTTGAACATCTCATCACTGGGAGATGCCTATCGATATGTTTTCAAAATCGAGAAAAAATTTAGGCAATAGAAAAAATGAGAGTTTGGGTCTACAAATATGCAACAACCAAAGTATGTTAAAGATGACCCTAACAACCAACCTCCAGAAAATCAGTCCAAGCCACAGGAAAAGAAGGGTAACGAAAAGATGAAGAAGGACACTAGAAAGTGGTGTGATTTCCACAAAATCTCCTAGCACAACATTGATGAATGTCTCTCAAAATAACCATTGGTGGATGAAATCAAATAAAAGGAGTCGAACCTTGATTAAGAACCTGATTCAAAAAATAATAGGAGAAGATAGATCATCGATGTATACCCCACTGCTATTGTCATGACCGCAAAAATTCAACCAGAAGAACCAATAGATCCTGAAGAGGGGGGGCACATTTTTCATTCACAGATGTGGGTGAAGGGGACCTCGCTGCATTTTATTGTTGATAGAGGAAGGGAAAATAATATCATCTCAACAAAGGTTTTCAAACAGTTGGGATTGTTGACAACACCACACCTGCAACCATACAACATCGGGAGACTTCACCAGAGACGAGATATTTGTGTCTGCTAGCAGTTTCGATTGTCATACGACATCCATATATTCAAGGATGAGGTATTATGTGATGTTTCCATGATGGATATAAGTGATGTTCTTTTGGGCCAACGATATATGTGGAAGCGCCATGCTATTTATGAGTCTCGACCCCATAGTGTCATTATTACTTTGGGGGTAATCTCTACAGGATACTAAAGGTAGTTTTGAATACTATCCCACCAAAACAGTGTCACAAGGTAATATCTGATACTGCAAAATCCAACCTCTTCGCAATCTGTTTAAAAGGTGAACAGAAGGACACTACAACCACTGTAGCCTTGGCCCAAGGCCTTTCTTTCCAATAGAAGCAGATTGCATAAGAGAAAGAAGATATTGTTTATTCACCTACAATGGTACCTACACCCTGCCCAGTCAAGCAAATACACAACAATTTTGTTGAACAGATTCAACCCTGCCAACAACAAGTTTTGGACGGTCTTCAACAATCTAAGTAGCATAACTTCTCTAGCAAGGCAAGCAACTCATCAAGATTCAGATTCAACAAACTCTTTCCCCTCTCCCCCGAGAATTCAACACAATGGAGACCATTTCTTCCTAAGGAGGGAGGATTGATCCAGGTGTATATCAGTGTCCACCCACCTATTCCAACTGGCTCAAAATAGTTTGGTGGCAATTTACTATTTTTAGCAGTTTTTCAGGTCCCAAACTTTTGGGGCCATTTTGAGGGCCTAAATGAAGTCTTTTCACGATCCAGTGAATCAATGATAGTAAAAATATTTGATAGATCCTATGAAATGAATCTCCTCATCAATACCTTTCCAACTAGATATTGTGCACCCCAAACGAAGATCGTATGCAAAATTTATGCCCCCGAGAAGTTGATACACCAAACTAGCCAAAACGAGGTCCACACAACCGTTGGATTTTCATCTTCTGGGGTTAGGGTTTTGGATTTTCTTTAAGTTAAAAATGTCTTTGGAGCCTCATTGTAACAATCATCTTATTTTGAATGAGCTTAGCCATCACATCTCTTCTCAGAGATAATTTTCCACCATTCTAGCGAGTCATTCACTCTGTATTTCTACAGTTTTGTACATTTCGCTCATTAATAGAAATTATGTATTACTATATCTCTGTGTTTATGGTTATATCTCTGTTATATTATTGGATATATGATATATCTCTGTTCATTTCTTTATTATATCTTCGATCTCATTTCGTGCCGAAAATAATCTGGATCATTGGTACTGTCAATGGAAATGTTGCCATCTTTATATGTGAGAAGCCCGAGATTATGGGGCCTAGAGATTGATTGGAACTTCCTGTACATGCACACTTATGATTCGGCAGGAGGCACTGCACATTTTTTCTTGCGCCTCTCCATGCAGGTGCTTAGTTTTCACAGAAGTGTGGCAACCCCCAGTAGGCCACAACACTTTTTTCCATGTATCCTGCCAGTCTAGTCTACCCCTTGAGTATGATGAAGTAAGATCTTCTTGTAAATTTCATTTGTATTCTCAATGGGGTTAGCGGTGTTAGAGTGAGACGAGTCTTTATGTTGTTTCAGGGAAAATATAACAAAAGCCTTCCCCTACGAATTCACTTCTTTGCATAGTGTGAGGGGGAATTCTGGGTCTCGGGAAGGCGACCTTCTTTCAAATCCTCTTAGTAGACCCTGGGACGTATCGAGGGAATATCATTTGTGTATGTATGGCTACCCACCATCCTTCGGAAGAAAATATATATAGGCATATTCATGTATCTGTGTTGAATCTCTCTCGCATGGATGTTTTGAGATGCACCCATTCGTTATATGAGTTGTGATGTGCAACCCACCATTGGACATGGATGTCGACTATTATTGTATCAAGGGAAAACAATCTTTGATATTATGGAATATTATGGATCCATGCAATTAATGTGTCCACCGACTTCGACCCATAGATCAATAAGAGCCAAAGTCTTAGACATGCTCTTATGTTGAGATATGTGCGCACCTCCTTGTTGATACCTCATAAATCTTGTTTTTCCATCTATCCAAGGAATCATCAGAATCTGTGTCATAATATTTGACACTCCTCCAGCTTAGTTCTCCATCTGTGGTGGGGTTAATGTAGTCTCCATGTGCCCCATGACTTTGTAGATATTTTCAATGGCTGAGCTCCATGCATCCTCATCTATAGGATCATTATAGAGGTCTCCCCCATATGGATCTAGTGGCACGACCATGC
>SNQJ01S0032660.1:20613-37649 GCA_010110895.2 Picea sitchensis
TCTTATCTTAACAATGCTTATTTTTTTCTTTACACTTGGCAAAACATATAGATAATTTTGAACTTCTAGATTATGGTTGATTACATCTTTATAATACCTTAATTTTATTTTTTTCTCTTTTTTCCTTAAATTTTGATTTAATTATACTTATAAACTTTTTGATAATAAATTTAATATAATTTTTTTTTATTACACCACATTTTTTTCTTAAATTTTGATTTAACTATATTCATAAAGTTTTTAAAAATAAATTTAATATAAATTTTCAAAAAAAAATTGAGATTCGATGGATGCACATGGATTTTACTTTTCCCTGAAAATAATAATAAATTCGATGTAAGTTTTTCTATGAACAGTACGGATTAGATGGATGCACTTGGATTTTATGAAAAGGAATTGATATATAGTGATTTTTAGATGGACTTTTTATGGATAATTTTATTGAGTGAAAAGATTTCGAAAGAAGATATAGAAGTTTAATTTTGAAGTAAATTTTTAGTTGTACATTTGGGAAAGTAATAATTTTTTTATTAAATAGAAAATGTAATTAAAAAATATTATTTTTAAAATAATTTTTTGTTTTATTAAATTATATAAAATAAGATTAACAAATTTTATAAATTTAAAATTTGTTCATCTAATTTTTAATAAGAATTTTTTTTAAACATTTTTATTTATTTATAAAATCAATTTAAAGAAAAACTTTAATCATGTGGAAATTGTCTCAAAACTCTTTTACCTGTGTGAAATGGTAAGTTACTATGCAAACCATATTACCGATAATTTGAGAAGTGATAGTCACGAAATTCCGCATAAAGACAGGAATTCCGCATAAAGACAGGATAATTGTCAAATATTATTTTTATCAAAGCAGTAAATAATACTCTCTGATGGTATCATTTGATAATCTTTAAAGTGATGGTCACGAAAATCCACATCGAGACCAGCTAATGTCAAATATTTTTTTATTAAAACATTATATAATACTTCGAAAATAATTATTGGTGAAGACAAAAAAAATTAACATTGAAGAAGAAATGAGAGAATCCGCTTCTGTATATATGAAAGGTCATAAAAAAAAGTTAAAAATTATTATTGGAATAAAGGTGAAATTAAAATTAACAAGTGTTGCATTGGAATCTGAATAAATGTACTACGGGATCGAGTAAAGACACTTGGGAAGCAAGTTGAAGTACATGTGGTATCCATGCAGAGGATGACTTCGCAGCGTGCCACTGACCAGTCACAAGATATTTGGCTTATAGATGACCCACAAGATATTTGGCTTGTAGATGACCCCTCACGTTAATATGTGAACGAGGAAGTTTTTTCCTGGGGTGTAAATGATTTGCAATAAAGGTTCGTGGGGAAAAGGAGCAAGAAACATAGACAATAAACATTCAAATACAATAGAATATTAAACAAAGGTTGGATCTGTTCCATATTTCTAAAGCATACACACTAAACATTCGAACGCAATAGAATATTAATAATGTGTTGCAACAAAGGTTCACGTTTTCTTTGAAGTCTATCAAAAATATGGAATATGTTCCATATTTTTGAAGCATACACATTAAAAATTCAAATACAATAGAATACTAATAATGGCTTGCAACAAAGGTTCCTAGACACAAAAAATTCAGCATTCCCTAATTAGTTTTCTTTGAAATTTATTAAAAAAAAAATTATGTACTATGTTCCATATTTTTGTTTATGTTCCAAACATTCAAACACAATAGAATATTAATAATGTCTTGCAGCAAAGGTTCATTTTTCTTTGAAATTTATCAAAGTTTCATATTTCTTAAGCATACACATTAAACATTCAAATACAATAGAATACTAATAATGTCTTGCAACAAAGGTTCATGGACACAAAAAATTTAGCGTTATCGAATTAGTTTTCTTTGAAATTTATCAAAAATTAATAATGTCTATTACATATTTTTGGAATCTGTTCCATATTTCTGGAAATTTAAATGTGGTTGTCATATAGACTGGGATTGGGGCTCCCACGGACCATAAAAAGAAATAAGTACAAGAATTTGGAATGTAGAAAGAAGAAGTGCGTGATGGTAGAGAGGAAGACCTGAAAAGAAGAAATTGGAAATTATGAGCGTTTGGTTAAAGTTTTCTATTTAAAGAGGTATAATAACTGGATTGATAAATAAAACAAGATGACATTAGTATAGACTTACTATGAATCCGATATGTTTTTGTTGTTGTCGTCGACGGTCCCTGGAATCGTTTCAACCGGTTGTTTCCCTTCCTCGATGAGGTTGTCCATTCTCTGTTGGAACCATTATTCAATGTAGCTTCTCATAGGGGGCACGTTGATTTCATCCTGGATTTCTATGTCGAAAAGGTCATTTTCTAATTTCCTTAGATCCATTGAAATACTATGCAGACTTTGTTCAATTTCTTCATTGTGTGTCGAATAGTCCAGTACCCAGCTCTCGATCTCATCTACACGATATGCAAGGATGTCGTAAAACTTTTCAAAAGACAACCCCTTTAAAATATCAAGTTGTTCATCGAATGCTTCTTTTGTCATTGACAAGGATTTGAGAATTAATTTTGGGACTTGAACCTCGTTGGTACTTCCAGCTAAGTCTATTTGGATTAGGTTTATGAATAATTCTTCCTATATGGCATGTTTACATGACTCGACAATGAGCTCCAGGTTCTTAACTTTCTTTTTCCAACATGATTTTAATTGTTTGGTCCTCTTTGGGGAGGGGAGATTCTCTTGTCTTCTTTTCAGATCCAAGTTGTTGATGGCATGGTTGGAAAAAGGGGTCAGCACATGTTTACAGAAACGTTGATCATTTTTTTAATTCGTCTGCAAATGTTCATGCAAATCATTTTCCCTCTTTCAGAAGGAAGCTATATTTTTTTATGTTTCTGAGGCTTCAGTAACTAGCTTCATTCTTTTCTTGATGTTATTCTCTACAAGGGCTCTAGACGATGCAAGGAGGGTGGAGGATACTTTTATCTTGGCTGCAGTGGTAGCATGCACGTTTTTTGCAAAAGGACTGGCAAACTCTGAGGTAGCAATGAAAGCCTCCTCAAATTCCTTGATGTGGTCTTTTAGTCTGGCATTATCCGTTTCAATTCCTCCAATGGAATCATCAAGAGAATCACCAATTACACGGTGAAACAGGGAGATTTGGGGTGGCTGCATTTTCCTAAAGTCAATCTCTGCGCGATATTTTCCTTTCCTATTTGTTACATCTCTCTTTTCAATGACCATATTTTTAGATTCGTTGTCAAAAATGACGCTCCGGAATACGAAGGATTCATCCTAGTCAAAATTGTCAGTCTCATCTATTTCCATTGCAGACGGACCAACTTTGTGCATGTGCTCGGTTTCAATTTCAAGTTGCATCTGTTCACTTTCAATTTCGGGTTCATCCGCCTACCCTACAATGTTTTTTCTCTTCTTCGTCAGTGGAACTTTGTGAGAACTATCAATTTTTGTGCGAGGAGGGTTCTTATCTCCTCCTTTATTTGAATATTTCTGGGTTTCTTTCTTACTGGGGTGGGTCGTTGAAGCGATGCTCCGTGATGTCGTGCTCTTGGGAGTGTTGGCGAGGGACTGGGCACTCTTCTCACCGGATACGTTTCCATGTTGTCTGTACAATTCATTCGCGCTTTGCAATGTCTCTATGTCGCAATCGCTAGAAGAAGGATTTTTATCATCACTGTCCATGTCTTTGGTCAAGCGTCTATGGATAAAAGAGTTGCTAAAGTCAACTGCTAGTAAATGTTCTAAAAAAATCCCATTAGGGTCGAACCCTTTTATCCTTTAAACATATGTTAGGTTCAAGTTCTTGAAATGGCATGCGAATTCGTCAATCTTGTTGATGTTTCTGCACACGAAATCGTCAACTTTCCAGGGCAGAGGAATGAACTGTTTTTTTTTCTTGTCATGGAAAAAATGCAACCGATGGTTGTATTGCCTTGTTATTTTTGAAACAAACATCTTGTCCGTGATGTGGCATGGAAGGAACGAAGGATTTTCCTTGGAGCCAAAGACCATTAGTACACTGTTATATTCCTTTTGTTCAAGTGTGCCCTTCCTATTCAAAAACTTGGTTGCCTAGCTAGACATCCAAGGAGAATCCTTCCCTAACAACAAATCTTTGAAAACTGAGACAAAGTCATTAAAAACTTCATAAAAAAAATGGGAAGTCTTGTGCCTCCATAAGGCATGGTACCAGAATGTTACTAGGTCAAATCCACAGTTTATTTTCTTGGAAGGAGACTGTTTTGGAAATGGACAACAATGAGCTATTGCAAAAATCAAGTAGGATGACATATAAAATTTATTTGATTCTTTGAATCGTGACAACTAGGAACAGATTGCAATGGAAATTAGCTTCCTCCAATCGAAAATGAATTGTTCCTTGACTGTGAAGTACAAAATATAAATAATTATACGGGAAATGCTCATCATGGATGCCTATTTTTAGGTAGAAACAAAGCAAACACAACTTTATCTTTATTATAAAGATTTTTTAGATACGAATCTTCAAGCCATTCTAAGATCATGTCATAAAAATTAGGATACAAACTATGACTTTGATGAAATGGATATATCAATGGGGAACACATCATAAGAGGATTCATGACATCAGTTAGATTATTGGTTTGAACGCTTCCTTTGATGAGATTGATTGTTTCAAAATGTGAAGCATAAACATTAAAATTTGAACTAATCAAAGAACAAATATGCAATGTAGAATATTCGATCTCCATAAGGATGAGTGCATTGTCTTTTTCAAAAATAAATCATGGAAAATCATCTTGCAACATGTCATTTTTCCATTCGAGTGATGAAAGTGAAAGAGCATCAAATCCAACTTGATAAGTGTTATGTTTGGAATTAGTTTCACCAAATTTTGGCATATCGAAAAGATTGGATTGTGGTGGAAAAGAGTAAGATACCGTGGGTAAAGTATCAAACGACCAGAATCTAAGAAGAGATGGGTGAAAAGAGTAGAATGAATCAGTAAACTTTTGTAGAAATAATATGTTAGGCCATGATATTTAACAAGAGTATTCTCAAGACATTCCTCTTCATTTTCATCAAAACTTTCACTTACTCTATTTTGGTGATGAATTCTTCAACATAACATGATCATCTAAATTTGTCTCATGTATGATAAGATGATTTGTTCAAAACTTTCATGAAAACCATCTGATATTTCTTGTGGATAAGGTATGATTTGTAGATGAGGGTTAAGGTTTCTTCTTCCAATTCTAGATCTACATCTCTAATCGATTCATTTGGAATGTTAGAATCTTAGATCATTTCATCACCTAAGTTTTCTTCAATAGCAATTTAATCTAATTATTGATTAGAGAAAGAGTTAGGAGAACAAGGACATTCCCCTTGATCTGTTATCGTCGATATCTAGGGATAACTAGGAGATCATGTCTAGAGGCCCAGGAGTCTGGACATAGATCACCAGAAGCCCGGATTGACACAGGCATGGCCACAGGCCATCCAGCTATTGTGAGACTTATCCTACTCAGTGGCAACAACTTTCATCACCATCGAAGCGGACTTTTCGGAGAAGACTCTTGCTTCATGAGGAAATTGGTCGAATATCATGGTAAGTGTCATGTTTGATCATTACCTAACTTTCTTGTATATATACATCGGAGTTCGCCCATTTCTGATAAGCACTTGGATCTTACACTAAACCCTTTGCACCATTTTTGGGGTGATTGGTTGGGTGACTTAGCAAGCTTATCTTCATGGGTTTTGGTTAATACCCGGAGAGTTTGAAGAGCCATCAAATCTTGCTCCCACCATACTATCCTTTACATCTTATCTCCACATCTATCCCATTTCCCCTTGTATGGGCATTAGGATGACCTGCTTGAGAAGTTACATGATCTGTGGGAAGAAGGGCTAAAAACCCAGGGAGTAAAAGCGGAGTTAGTAAAAGATAAAAAGACATAGGAAATAAACCTAGAGATGCTTAGCCTTGGCCAGGATCCATAGGGAAGGCAATAAAAGGCCTCTCGATAAGAAATAAAAAGGGACCCAAAGAAAAATAACAAAACGAGGCCTAGCCAAGAGGATGGGAAGTCTCATCATGAACCAGCCCATTATATTCATAGGTATCTAGCAGTGACATTGCCATTATCTAGTCTCCTTGAGGAACCAATGACCTTTAGTTTCCATGGCCAAGGAGAGAAGGAGGTCTCATCACAGGCATTATATCATTTCTGCTTGAAAAGAAATGCAGATAGGTATTACTTGCTCGACTCTAGTCCACCATGCCAAGGCGATTATCCTACAATTGAGACCTTGAAATACAAAATAAGAAAAAGCAATAAATAAAGAGCAGCTAAAGGGCTTGGAAAAAGTGCATCCGCAATGGGTACAGCTCACCTCCTACAAAAGAATACTTACTGGTCTTACACCTACCCACAGATACCTATAATTTGGACATCCCTAGACCATATCACTTCATGTACATGGATTGAATGATCTTAATGGAAACTTTCCTTTCTTGTGGATATGTGGCCCAATGGGGTTATTTTTGTCTATTTCTTCTTTGTATAGTAGATGATTATATTAATACTTTGAATTGAATATGCACAAAGGATTTATCATGTATTTGGTCGATTTAATGATGAAACATGATTGACATTTGCTATGATCGAGGTTGTAGGCCATGCGATGAAGTTTTTTGTCATCTTAATTGCCAAATGAGCAATTGCCAATGGATTGATGCACATGGGGATATGATTATTTCATACCTCCATGGGGCTGAAAACCCCATCAGATGGTTGTTGGATGGCTGAGACAGGACAACGTTAGCAGTAAGGCCTTTGCATGAGAGAAGGATGTTCTGGGACACCTTGAGGAGCCGGCCTGAGAATCATCACTCTGAGATGGAGATATTTGCCTTTGATGGGCCGGGGCGTCACTTGTGAGAGAAGGGCGTTATCACAATGCATTGGCAGTGTGATGGGGTATTTTTCATGTGTGGCAGCAGGAGGATCCCTAGTAGGACCCAACGTCTAAAGCGGATATGATTGCCCAAAAAGGGCCATCTCCCTGAGGAAGGCTTGGCGTCCCTCTTTAACTCATATTAGCAATGACATTTTAAACTAATTAATGTAAAAAAGCGATTAATAAATTTTGTAGTTAGCCTTGTTGGTTGTTTTAATGGCCTAAATTTTTAATTCAAAGGTCATGGATTGAAAAGGTATAAAATAAAGACGTTTCTCCTCGTTTTAGAAATAACATAACTCACTCTCTTGTGAGAGACTATCTGTTAGCCTTTTTGCTTGGTATTTTTTGGTCTTGGGAAGTAGTATAGCTCTTATTGGAGGATTTCTCTTAGCATTTATGGTGTTTCTCTCATGGAAGAGTTTACAACTAGGGTTTGATTATGCATTCTTCACTTGATATATGAAGTAGATTTTCATGCAAAATTCTTAAGTGAATCAGTTGTAAACTTAATTTCTTACATTTTCTATTATATTGCTATTATATTTATTTAGATCTTGAAACCCCATTAGCAAGCACACTAGTAGATCATTGCTATATGTCCCATGCTTGAGAAATTATTTAGCCATTGAAGAAGGAAAGATCCTAGCCATTGCTACACTAACCATCATTTTTATGAGTTAGCATTAAAGCATAGGTTGAATAGAGGAGACATCCTAGACCTAGTTAATTCTACACACCTAGGGTTTTTTAACAGCCTAAGTTTGAAAATGTCTATCTGCAACACTTTTCTCCTTATATTTGTGGCTGAGCTAGCCATTTTTCCAAATTAATGTTTAGAGAAAGAGGAAAGGGCATGGTAGCAACAACACCGGAATGAGCCTCCCTTCCCTTAGGGTTTTGATTCTAGGGCCACCACTGTGCGGCACCATAGAACCCTACCCTCCTATCTTTGAATTTTAAATCCTCCTAAGATCTTTTGCCCTGCACTATTGACTCCATATTGCCTTAAGGCACTAGTATTCTTTCCAGCGTTGAGCTTTTTTTGTGTGTAAAATCATCTTTCAAACTTTCAAATTTTGAAACCCTATCTAACCCTAACGCCACTAACAGAGGTTGGCGTCATAGCAATCACGTAACCCTTTTTACTCAGCAATTAACGATGATGTCATACCTTTATTGAGCTATTGTTGATAGAAATATTATTGGCTTGGTCATCTTGTGATAGATATTGATAGATTGGTGATTTTCATTGGCTAATTCTAGTAAAACGTTGGCCTCATCTTATCTATTATATTGATTATTGAATGAAATCAGATAATCAAGAAGTACTACTTAGTTTGAATTGACAACTTCTAAATATATATATATATATATATATATATATATATATATATATATATATATATATATATATATATATATATATATATATATATTATGTTAATGTATTATCTTGTTTTGGGTGGGGTGGTTCTCAGCGAGTTCCTTCTTTATTCAGGCTGATTAGCTTCTAGAATATCACGATGTTGGTGGTAGCTTTTTCTTGAGGAGGGATAATTTTAACTTTTGACCTTTTACTCTTGCCTCTCTTCAGAGCCCAAGGTTGCGGGGCGTCTCACGGATAACCTCCTAGAAAAGAGGCCCCCATCCCGAGGTGACATTGGGTGGGGGGAGGAGTTCACCGACTAGGTTGACCCATATCCTTTGGCCTTGTAACCTAAAATAAAAGCTGATAACATTTTGGAGTACCATTATAAGGGAACAACTTTGAGAATCAATCTTCACTCAACAAAACCTTTAGTAAGCCCTCGCAAGACCTTCTCTTACAAGAAACACAGGCTCCCATAAGACTTTTCCCTATTCTTTGGTAGTTTCAAAGAAAACTATTTGGCAACTCCACAAACCAAAGGAGATTCAATAACCCTCCTTTAGCTTCGGAAAGGAAGCCTCTTGCTAATTCTCCTATTGTCAGTCACTCTTTGGAAAGAGAGACTTCCTTTAAACATATCTACTTCTCAGACCCATTACTACAAACCCAGTCAACTATCAGAGACAATGGTCATCTACACTTTTCAAGCCATTAGACATGTCGTCCATACCAAGCTACCCTAGGCAAATACCACCTAAATATGAGAATTAGTTTGCCCTAGGATTTCAAACTTGTGATGCACTACTAGTGCGAAGAGCATATAACTACAGGCATTTTGGCTTCACCCATTAGTGATGATGTTGAGGACTTAGTCATGAAGTTGTTCTGCTACCCTTTATGATCTTGCAAGACGTTGGTATCTTGCTTTTACCTAATGGGAGCATCAAGACCATGTATAGACTTGAGGAAATCTTTCTGAGAAGGTGGAGTATCAAAGAAGACCGAAACATGCTACTTCTGACTAAATGGTCTTGCGGATGTGAATGAATCCAATCAGGAGTTTCATGCAGTTAGACACTTCTCAACAAATCCCCAAGCCATCATCCGAAGATGATTACCTTGTTCACATTTATACTAGATCTTTTAGTGGCCAATTAGGGTATATTCTTAGAGACAAAGACCCTCGATCCATTCAAGAATCCCAAGATCTGCAACCAATATTAGAAGGAAATCTCCTTTCGTAAGGTTAGGCCCTTTGCCAACCCTAGAGGGGAAAATAGACACCAAGCTGAAAGTGGTACACAATGCCGAGCCTACTTGGATCTACCAATATCGATAAGCTACAAGTCTTAGTGGATACCATCATGAGGAATCAAGAAGAAATGATGAATCGGATCGTGAGACTTGAAAAGTCCCAGACCCAAGCACCTAGACCTCCATTCAAGGACCATTCTAGAAAGGGAATCAAACTTAAGAAGTAGAGAATGAGAATGATCCCAAATACTGCAAAGCCCCTATGGATAGTTGATGAAAACCCTTAGTGCCTGGAATCACGATTGAAGCACATTAGGAGAATGAGTGTCCTTCTCGCGTGATAACTTAACAAGTCAACAATTTTATTTTGCTTTTCAAGTTTCCCTCATAAATAAACATCATGATATAGAGCATCAACAAGCCACTGAAGGAAGCGGCGGGCGGCAAGATTAGGAAATAATTAACAACGGACCAAGGATCATGAGAAAGAGCTAAAAAAGCAAGAAATCCATTATACCCGAGGAGAAAGAACCAGGAAACAACACCAAATGATCAATCAAAATCTCAGGGTTCTCCCTTCCGAGACATCAAAGTTGATAATATTACCCGCTTGATTTTGATCTTGAAGGAGCTTTGTCGAAGATGCATATGAATGTTCCTCTAAAAGAAACCATCAAGATCCATATATTAAGGCAGCTTTAATGTTCTTTTTGGGAATGGTTGAGCCTATGGACCCCTCGATTATGCTGCAAGATGACCACTTCAGGATCCGGTACAGTGAAAATCCACCTTTCTTCATGAACCTCATGATGAACAGTAAATACCTCAACAATTGCCATCTTTGGATACAGGTGTTGGTGCAAGTATGATGTCTCTCAAAGTCATGCTATCAAATAGACTTTGAAAAGTAACTTGAATATACAGAAGAAGCGATAATGTGGATTTGAGTCTAAAGCAATACCCACATATGGTGTTGTTGAAAATGTTGAAGTATAGTTGAAAGAATTCCCCACTGAGAAGAGCAGTTCACATAGACATCATAGTTTTTGATGTCCCGGATGTGTGGGAAGGTTGTTATCAGGAAGTTTGGTGCAATGATAAGTGGGTCCCTTGAGATGGATCTCCTTTTTGCGGTTGCCTTTGAAGATGGAACAACTGGACGTTTGCTCAATGTACCAATAATTGGGAATCATGTACATGATATTTTTCCTCCCATAAATGATGATAAATCTTAGGAAGATGTGATACAAACTCTTGAGATAAGTATTCTCCGGAGACATGCCATTTACTATAGAAGAAGACTTTGACTAGATTAAATGGCCCAAGAAAGAATGTATTGTAACTCCTAAATCGGAGTTTGAATAAAGGAGGTAGAACTGAAGATACCCTAAAGACCAAAGGATGGAAACTGTCACCGGATACATCCGTCCCGGTAGAGGACCACACCCCTCGATTATAGTACACGGAAGTTATTCCAAAGGACAACAAACACAAAGATCGAAAATACAAGGAGGGTTAGTATGGATGTGGGATGTTCAGGAAGGAGAGCCCACTAATGTAAAGGGAAGCACACAATCATGAAGCTCGAGGACCTTCGAGGTCGGAATGGGAATCGATGGAGTAACTCATATTACTTGTCCACCTTAGAAGGAAGAAGAAGCCCATTACCTGTCAGTGGGCACGTCTACTCAAAGCCCACCAAGGTGGTGGGACATGACTATCGAGTAGCTTATATAGGTAGGTAAAGACCCCCAAATTAATATTATACCATCATTTCTTATTTGTTTCCTTATGCCATTTGATTGTTTTGTCCTTATCACATGTATATTTTCTTGAAGTCCTTAATACCACCCCACCTTTTATTTGCTAATGTTTATTTTCAAATTGTGAAGCGGAGTGCAGCAGGTTTGTACGAGGAGATCTGAGGAGTTCTCATGTGCTCTGGTGAGCACATATCCCGAGTTGGAGCAGGATGTTATCCCCGATATCTAGGATAACTAGGAGATCATATCTAGAAATTGCAGATCCCTAGACATGGAGTACCAGAAGCGAGGATTGGCACAGAGCATAGCCACAGGAGGGGCCATCTTCTTCTTCTTAGCCGGACTTGTCCTACTCGGTAGCAGCGGTTTCCATCACCATCATCTTGGACTTGCATCAAAGACTCTTGCTCCATGAGGTATTGAATAGAATTATCATGTATAGTCATGTTTGAAATCCTTATAACTTTCTTGTATGTAAGCCGGGTTCCCTTATTCCGATAGCTGCTTGGATCTTACACTAACCCACTTGACCATTGTTTAGGGGATTAACGAGGTGCCCTAACAAGCTTGCTTATTCATGGGTTTTCGAAATTTAGCCACCGGGGATTTGAAGAGACATCAAATTACACTCTCCCACCATACTATCAATTTACATCTTATCTCCCACACATCCATCCCATTCCCTGAAGATGCATTAGGATGACCTACTTGAGGATTTACATAGTCCTATGTGGGAAGAAAGGGATAAAGGCCGAGGGGGTAAAAGACATAGGAAATAAAAGCCATAAAAGCCATAAAAGATAAGCGAAATTTGGTAAAAGATAAAAAGCCATAGAAATAAAGCCTAGAGATGCTTGGCCGAGGATCCATGAGAAGGCAATAAAAGGCTTCTAGATAAAAGAGCAAAAGAGGGACTCGAAAAATAATAAAAACAAGACCTAACCAAGAGGATGGGATGTCTCATCCTGAAACGGCCCATTATGTTCATAAGAGTATCTAGCGGTATGACATTGCCATTATCGTTATATACCCAGGCAATGACCTTTAGTTCCATGGCCAAGGGAAAGGGGTCTCATCCACGATCCATCCTTATCATTTCTGTGAAAATACCAATGAGTAACACTGTCATCTCTGGACACCATGAAATGAGTGTCCTGGTGGACAACGAAGTAAAAGAAAAAGAAATAAATAAAGAATAAAGAAAGGCAATAAAGGGCTTGGAAAGAACCATCCATGGCGGGTACAACTCACCTCCTACAAAGGCACCCACCGGACAACACCTACCCCTGGTTTTCACTATGAATGGACATCCCTAGACCATATCACTTCATGTACATGGATTCAATGATCTTATGTGGAAACTTTACTTTTCTTATTGAATCTGCAGCCCAATAGGTTACTTTATCTATTTCTTCAGCTTTGTATAGAAGTAGATCAGTGTAATGTCTTTGAGCTATTAGATGATGATATGTTAGGGATTTTATACATGTATTTGATAAGATTAATGATTAAATCACTTGATTGACATTTGCTATGATCCGAGGAATGATAGTCCCATGGAAATGAAGTTTTTGATGTAGTAGGACCATACATAGATGGGCGGTACAGAGTGGAGGCAGTACACATGGGGATATAATGAATTAGCTCGGACCTCCATGGGGCTGAAGCCCATCAAATGGTTGTTAGATGGCAGAGGCAGGGACAACGTTGTGATGAGCCTTTGCATGAGAAGAGAGAAAGACGTTCTACCCAGGACACTTTAGCCCGAGCCAGAAGCTGAGGGAATCATCCTCTGACGAAAATGGTGTCACATCCCAATTGGAAGAAACAGTCTGAGTCGAGTTGTCTAAATAACTTAAAGTCGTTTGGTGTAACTCGTTCTGCCAGGTTTAATGGCTCCGTTAGCGAATCTAAGAATCCGAAAAGAAACAAATAAAATAAATAAAGAGATGGGAAAAATAACTAACTAATTACTAAAACACTATATATATATATGTGTGTGTGTGTGTACATATGTTCTAATGTAGCTGTAGTAGTTGTATTTAAGCAAAATATATACAAGCCTTGTTTATTTGCGGTTACAAGATGCAAGTTTAGCATTCGAAACTACAATCGATGTAAAGATGATTGCTTCTAGAGGCGGATAAAGGAAATAACATAAAATATTTATTGTTTTCTTTTATAAAATTTAAGAATCTTGCCCAAAAATTAATGAAACATGAACATGTGGATAGTCAAAACTAGACCATACATTCTAGTTTCAATGATATATATAAAATGATAGAAAAATACAAAGAATCTATTGTGTCAGTGAATTAGTGGGGTGTATCAAGCATGCATGAGTGGTGAACATCCATTTGCCATGTCCAAAGTATCCAATGAACCTTGGATGTTCTAAATGGAATTCCAAGGAACATGTATTGGCTATGTTTCAATGACATAAGAGGAAACAAAAACATAAACCTCTAATCTCAAAATTATACATGATTCTGACATGATAAATCTTGAAGCAATCTATTCATTTTATCGTTCAATTTAAAACTCAAAAGATAAAAATCATTATTTAAATCGAAGATATAATCACCACATTTATATTTTGATTGAAACCAAATGATGGATGGTATTTAAATATGAACCCTCATACACATCAGGATCATTTAATCTAAGATGTCAGGATACATATATGAGTTAAAAAACATAAGAATATAGCATTATAAACAAGGCTAAAGCCAAAATGCATATATTTAGTTTGTGAATTTTTGGAATCCTTGTCCATTCACAGCAGTCTTGGAAGATTTTTTTTGCATAATAGACTTTAAAGATTGGAAGAATTAATACATAAATGATAATAATTAACCATGTATTGATAAAAGACTAAAGCTATTTAAAATCAATGTATAATCAATTATTCAAAGAATATAGAAGGATATTATAATGAAAATAGAACGAACTTTACTCACAGGCAAAAAGCCATTAAGCAACCTAGATTCCATATTCTTCTTTGAAAGTAATTGTCCATTCTCCCAAGATTTGACCATCCATTACTCCGACATTTGAAAGAAATAAAATTTTACTACAAAGAAATAATATACAAAGAAAGGGATTAAAATCCTCCTCTCAATTCTTGGATCCTTTGGCTCTGAACTTTCTCTCATATCTTTATAAAATGAATGCCTGATCTGGACGTCACTATTAATTTTCTCCACCTGAAATTTGTGTCGTAAAGAAGACATCAATATCTCTCAAATCGTGCCTTTCTTTGGGAAAATCACTACATGTAAGGTAAATGGGTCCATTCGGTTCTGGGTTTCAACGTTTCTTCCAAATTCTCATATCTCCACCGGTTTAGGCTGTCGATTCTGCAAAATCATCCTACTCACGATCTTAGTCTTTTCAAATTTTATCTGTTGTTGCTCATAAAATTATTTGTAGCAATCCAAAATTATTTTGGATCAATCATCTTAAACACATTTAGATAATAAAATCAGACCATGGTCAAGATCAAAATTATCAAATATTTGATAATAGGAAACACATGGAAACAAAAAAGAAGCCTAAATTAATAACCTAAAAATTGAGGGAATAAAACAAAATCTAGAAAGAAATAAAAATAGATTTAAAACAAAACTATAACTTAGGAAACAAACATTGTTTATAATTTTTCTTTCAAATATAGTTTTAAAATTCTAGAAGCTTCAAGTTAATGGAGAGAAATATATTAATTTTGTTTTTTACAAAATCAAACAAATGATAGATAATTCTTTTTTTATTTTTTATTTTGAAATGGATACAAAATGAAAATGAATTTAATTAAGTGTATCATAGAATGATTTTATGAACAAAATCGTCTGTCTGATCTTGACGCCTTTCCAAATTTTATTTGTTGTTGCTCATAAAATTATTTGTAGCAATCCAAAATTATTTTTGGATCAATCATCTTGAACGTATTTGGATAATAAAATCAAGCCATGATCAGATCCGTCTGAAATATTTGATAATAGAAACCTGTGAAACAAAAGAAACCTAAATTAATAACCTAAAAATTGTGAATAAAACAAAATCTAGAAAAATAAAAAATGAATTTAAACAAACATTGTTTATAATTTTCTTTCAAATATGATTTTAAAATTCTAGAAGCTTCAAGTTAATGGAGAAGAGAAAAATATTAATTTTGTTTTTTTACAAAATCAAACAAATGATAGATAATTCTTTTTTATTTTTATTATTTTGAAATGAGATGCAAAATGAAAAATTAATTTAATTAATTAATATCACCAAATGATTTTATGAAAATGAGAAAGTAACAAAGATATTATTTGATGAAGTATTGAACCCATTATTCAAAATAGTCAAACTTTCTAATGAGCAAAAGAAAGAACACATAATCATAATTTAAACAAAAGTAAACATTTGATAAAAATTAACGTTTTTGTTTAAATTGAGATTTTTATGCTCGTTTCTAACTTTTGACATATACTCTTGTAATGAATATATCATACTATAATGAATGTCTTAAGTTTGTCTCAAAGCAAGCCAAGGTATGGAACTATTTGAAAAGGTTGATTCTGTAGCTCATTATAATTATCAAGATTCTAACAAGAGGCCCTTTAAATTTTGTAAAAATTTAGGGGGAGTTGTTGGGGGCCAACATGGTGTTGTGGTCATTTTAGAAGAAAACGAAACAATAAAAAAATGGATAAATATTGCTTTAGAGCACCAAATTGAAGTTTCTAAATGTGGAGAGTATGGCATTAAACTTCCATAAAGAATTCACAGCGTCTTTCGTCAGATAACGAAGAATCCCAAGGGATTGCCATGAAATTAAAAATAATACTAGAATATACAAAGTCACCAAGTTGGAAATGATCACATGTAACAATTGAATGAAAATTCCAAGAAGCGGTGCCAACTCCCCTATTTATAGCAGAGAAGAGCAGAAGTCATCCATATTCATCTTTTACAAATACGTCTGGAGATTGAATCGCCATGTCTCAGATACAGCAGTGATGGTCATCACTTGTCTTAATAAATTTGCATTCTCTTCACGCAGGCTCAAAAATCATGACATTGGCCCGACCTAATCTTGGCAAATAACAACTTATTGTAAATGGTATTAGTCCTAAAATCCACTTCCCAGGCACTCAAAGCCGTTGTCATCAACCACTATTGAGCTGCCACTCTCTGTAGATTTCTTGGCTTTAGTCTTTGTATTCGCGTCCGCCTGCTCATCCTCCTTATCCTTTATGACTTCTTGCCCCCTCTGCTGCAATACTCTTTAATCGAACGCTCTGATACTGCTTGTTAGATCAGTTACCCACATAGATCATAGAGATCATAAACACATAGAAAAAACAAATATTAAACATACATAGACATCAATCACATGAGACACGGTATTTACGTGGTAAAACCCTCTGGGTGAGGGAAACATCCATGGGAAAATGACAACATCATTCTATTAGAAGAAAGAACTAGGATATTTCAATAGCCATAGGCAACCGACAACGCGGGAGAGGGATTGAAGCCCCTGCTCCCCATCTTCCTCTCAAGCATACATATTTGAATCCTTCCTCCTACGGTTACAAGGAACTAGCTGTATTAATTACAAGGATATCCATATTCTATTCCAAGAATGATTTGTTTCAACAACAATCATAATAATAGGAATGAA
>SNQJ01S0032660.1:49681-62261 GCA_010110895.2 Picea sitchensis
TTGTGCACGGGTTGGCCCAAAGGTAGGAGCACACTTTTGTGGTGCATAGTCAGGTCAAGAAGAGAGGGCACAGATTGTTGGTGTGCCAGAAGGAAAGGAAGATGGAGGCTCCCCTAGTGATGGGGGAGATGAGTTGATATTATCGTATTGTCTTGTGCAGATGCAAGTAGATATCTCTTTGGGTCACCTCATGAGAATTTTAAGAAGAAGATGGCCTTATCCCCCTTGTGCATTTTTAATCAAGAAGAAAACAAAGCAATTAGTAAAGAGAATGGAGTCGAAGAAAGAGAAGAAGAAGATAGAAGCAACAAAACAAGTGAAGAAGAAGGTGGAGTCAACAATAATTTTTCTCAGGGGATAGTGCTGTGGAAAGATCTAGCCAATATCAATCAGAGAAGAGGAACTAGCTCTAGTTCCAAGATGGAAAATAAAGATAGTACACAAAGGTTACCCGTGTTCCATGGAACAGGTAAGGATGATGCAGAGCAACACTATTTCACCTATGAAGCAATCTGGTTTGTAAAGAGAGTTACAGATGATGGGACTAAGATTGTGCAACTAGAGACTATGTTTAGGGAAAGGGATTTAATGTGGTACATGAAGTATAAGGCTACTATGCTAGTGGGACAGGCGAGGTTCTTGGCCAATATCAAGTAGGATCTACTTGGAGAGTTTCAAAAGCCAAAGTCAGAATTCCAATGCATTATGGAAATCAAGGAGATCAAGTAGAAGGAAAGAGAAACAGTCTGGGATTATGACCAACAGTTCATAATATTCTTGGATAGGCTAACATTCCATATCCAAGACATGCATCATAGAGAGTGGTTCATTGTTGGGTTTCTCCCCCATATCCGAGTCCATCTCACCCAGCAAAAGGTGAAGACTTGGTCCAAGGTAGTGGAGATCGCAATGCACTTGGAAGTTATCCTTGGAGGCGTAACGAGATCAACCAGGTTGACGCAAGTTCAGTCACAATTGGCCAACCTAACCATAAAACTATAAGATATGGCCAAGACTAAAGTAGTGCATGAGCATGTATGGTGTACTACATGTCGTTCAAAGGGCATCATTGAGACGAGTGCCTGATCCTTCCAACTTATGTGGTGACAAACTCGTCGAGTCAATTTCCATATGGACATTCAAAATGGTGTGAAATATGTAGATAGTGGGGCCATATGCCACTCTTTTGTCCCACATTACAGAAGTATCAAACAATGACTCACACCCCATTCCATGAGTTCTGTTAATTATCGATAATGATGTCAGTAGCTTCTTCTCCCTCTAGTAAATGTAGGATAACACCTGGGATGCATTACGAGTATAGAGGCAAAGACAGGGGTATACTTTGAGCACGATGAAGGCTCGGGTAAAAAAAACAGATGTAAAGATAAGGAAGACACCCCATTCCCCTCCAAAGTTTTATGCTTCTCAACAAAAGAAGTTTATGTGTGATGCAAAAGATCCATTGAATAAGAAAGATTGTGCAAAGAGCTACAATGTGTGACTCAAAGGTCTCTTCAAGAAGCTCAGATCTAAGAGGAAGTACAAATGGAAGCACATAGGTCTCTATAGGAAGCATGGATCTGTGAATAAGTGCAACGAGCGATTCATAGGTCACTAGAAGAAGCTCGTGCGTGCAAAGAATTACAACATGCAATGCAAATATCTTTGGATGAGGCTTGCATGAGTGAGGAAATTCATCACACAACCCAAATATTGATAGAAGAAGCACACATACAGGATATGTTACAACACGTTGAGATAAAGTCTTATGAAGAAAAATGTGAGGAATAATTGCAATGCACAACACGCTTAGAAGCCTTGTGTGACCTAGGTCGCATGGAAGAAGCTAAAGATCAAGTCAATATCTTCTTAAAATGTTGTTTGTGCTTTGTTACATATCTAGAGGCTGCAAGTAATTTGACCCAAATGTTAACTTCTTGCATAAAAGAACGAGGGGATATCACCATATTGGATCTGCTACCAGAGAGGGATGTCTTCCAAGTCAGCAAGAAAAAGTGCATTTGCTGAGAGTTCATTGGTTCAAGATGTGTAGTATACCTAGGGAGGTAATATTGGGTACCTAGGGAGGTACCAAATGGGAATGTGGTTATGTATATTCAATGTAAGGTGGACTAGGTACACTATATTATTAAATAAGACCCATTATGATAGTTAAATATAATAAATGTGAGAAGACTCTCTAGAAGGTTCCTAGGAGATAAAGAGAGTTATATAAATAAGGGTAAGCAATGTATTGAAGAATATTGTGAATGTATGAATAATTGTTTGAGGAGTGCATTCCTTCCTTAAGGAATAATATATGGTGTTACCCGACCTCAAGGGTTTTGACTATTTCTTGTGATGAATATTTTGGTGAATGCTTTAGTTTATTCTTGGTTATTTCTGAAGTATATTTTCAAATCTATTCAAGTACTTAACAAGATGACGACCGAGCTTGGTGGATATGATATGGATGGAGTCATGTTGGATCTGAGATATGACATAAACATTTTACCCAAGAATTCTCGGGAAGTGATGGGTAAGCCTAAGTTTTTCCGGTTACCTATCTAGCTATGATTAGCCAATCAATACAATATCTATACCATTGGCTAGCTGGAGGAAGTAGAATTGAACATAGAAGGAGTGAAAAAAAAGGTTGAATTTGAAGTCATCGAGATCATGGATGAGTTTGATCCCTACCCTGCATTGCTAGGAATTGACTGGGCCTTTGACAATACTACAGTGTTAAATTTAAAGAAGAGGCAGATGTCCTTCGAAACTGACACCCTCTGCATGGTCGTGCCACTAGATCCATATGGGGGAGACCTCTATAATGATCCCATAGATGAGGATGCATGGAGCTCAGCCATTGAAAATATCTACAAAGTCATGGGGCACATGGAGACTACATTAACCCCACCATAGATGGAGAACTAAGTTGGAGGAGTGTCAAATATTATGACACGGATTCTGATGATTCCTTGGATAGATGGAAAAACAAGCTTTAAGAGGTATCAACAAGGAGGTGCGCACATATCTCGACATAAGATCACGTCTAAGACTTTGGCTCTTATTGGTCTATGGGTCGGAGTCAGTGGACACATTAATTTCATGGATCCATCATATTCCATAATATCAAAGATTTTTTTCCCTTGATACAATACTAGTCGACATCCATGTCCAATGGTGGGTTGCACATCACAACTCATATAACGAATGGGTACATCTCAAAACATCCATGCGAGAGTGATTCAACACAAATACATGAATCTGCCTATATATATTTTCTTCTGAAGGATGGTGGGTAGCCATACATACACAAATGATATTCCCTCGATACGTCCCAGGGTCTACTAAGAGGATTTGAAAGAAGGTAGCCTTCCTGAGACCCAGAATCCCCCTCACACTATGCAAAGAAGTGAAGTCGTAGGGGAAGGCTTTTGTTATATTGTCCCTGAAACAACATAAAGACTCGTCTCACTCTAACACCGCTAACCCCATTGAGAATACAAATGAAATTTACAGGAATATCTTACTTCATCATACTCAAGGGGTAGAGTAGACTAGCAGGATACATGGAAAGCAGTGTTGTGGCCTACTGGAGGCTGCCACACTTCTGTGAAAACTAAGCACCTGCGTGGAGAGGCGCAAGAAAAATGTGCAGTGCCTCCTATCGAATCATAAGTGTGCATGTACAGGAAGTTCCAATCAATCTCTAGGCCCCATAATCTTGGGCCTCTCACATATAAAGATGGCAACATTTCCATTGATAGTATCAATGATCTAGATTATTTTTGGCACGAAATGAGATCGGAGATATAATAAAGAAATGAACAGAGATATATCAGATATCCAATAACGGAGATATAACCATAAACACAAATATATAACCATAAACACATAGATATAGTAATACATAATTTCTATTAATGAGCGAAATGTACAAAACTGTAGAAATACAGAGTGAATGACTCGCTAGAATGGTGGAAAATTATCTCTGAGAAGAGATGTGATGGCTAAGCTCATTAAAAAGAATATGATTTTTACAATGAGGCTCCAAAGACATTTTTAACTTAAATAAAATCCAAAACCCTAACCCCAGAAGATGAAAATCCAACGGTTTTGTGGACCTCATTTTGGCTAGTTTGGTGTATCAACTTCTCGGGGGCATAACTTTGGCATATGATCTTCGTTTGGGGTGCACAATATCTAGTTGGAAAGGTATTGATGAGGAGATTCATTTCATAGGATCTATCAAATATTTTTACTATCATTGAGTCACTAGATCGTGAAAAGACTTCATTTAGGCCCTCAAAATGGCCCCGAAAGTTTGGGACCTGAAAAACTGCTAAAAATAGTAAATTGCCACCAAACTATTTTGAGCCAGTTGGAATAGGTGGGTGGACACTAATATCCACCTGAATCAATCCTCCCTCCTTAGGAAGCAATGGTCTCCATTATGTTGAATTCTCAGGGGAGAGGGGAAAGACTTTGTTGAATCTGAATCTTGATGAGTTGATTGCCTTGCTAGAGAAGTTATGTTGCTTAGATTAATGAAGACTGTCAAAAACTTGTTGTTGGCAGGGTTGAATCTGTTCAACCAAATTGTTGTGTATTTGCTTGACTGGGTAGGGTGTAGGTACCATTGTAGGTGAAGAAACAATATCTTCTTTCTCTTATGCAATCTGCTTCTATTGGAAAGAAAGGCCTTGGGCCAAGGCTACAGTGGTTGTAGTGTCCTTTTGTTCACCTTTTAAATAGATTGTCAAGAGTTTGGATTTTGCAGTATCAGATATTACCTTGTGACACTGTTTTGGTGGGATAGTATTCAGAACTACCTTTGGTATCCTGTAGATATTACCCCCAGAGTAATAATGACACTATGGGGTCGAGACTCATAAATAGCATGGTGCTTCCACATATATCATTGGACCAAAAGAACATCACTTATATCCATCGTGGAAACATCACATAATACCTCATCCTTGAATATATGGATGTCGTATGACAATCGAAGCTGCTGGCAGACACAAATATCTCGTCTCTGGTGAAGTCTCCAGATGTTGTATGGTTGCAGGTGTGGTGTTGTCGACAATCCCAACTATTTGAAAACCTCTGTTGAGATGATATTATTTTCCCTTCCTCTATCAACAATAAAATGTAGCGAGGTCCCCTTCACCCACATCTGTGAATGAAAAATGTGCCCCCTCTCTTCAGGATCTGTTGGTTCTTTTGGTTGAATTTTTGCGGTCACGACAATAGCAGTGGGGTCTACATAGATGATCTATCTTCTCCTATTATTTTTTGAATCAGATTCTTAATCAAAGTTCAACTCCTTTTATTTGATTTCATCCACTAATGATTATTTTGAGAGACATTCATCAATGTTGTGCTAGGAGATTTTGTGGAAATCACACCACTTTCTAGTGTCCTTCTTCATCTTTTCGTTACCCTTCTTTTCCTGTGGCTTGGACTGATTTTCTGGAGGCTGGTTGTTAGGGTCATATTTAACATACTTTGGTTGTTTCATATTTGTAGACCCAAACTCTTGTTTGTTCTATTTCCTAAAAAATTTCTCGATTTTAAAAACATATCGATAGGCATCTCCGAGTGATGAGATGTTCAAAAAATCCTTTTTGGTTTGTATGTACCTATGCAGAGCCCCATGGAATTTCAAAAGTAGATGTCACTCAGAGTATTTCATACCCATCTTGGTGCGCAAGGTATGGAAAGTATTTGTGAAATATGACACTATTTCCCTCCTCTCTTTCCATAGTGTGGTCCATCTCATGTACTGGTCGTCATAGTTACCAATAGGGTAATCTTGTTCCTTGACCGCATCCACAAAAAAATACCAAGTGGGCTCAACCCCATATATTCCACACTCCTCTATGGATATTTTCTCCTAGTAAGTTTCCCACCAATTTTTGACATGGCAGAGAGCCTTAAGGAGTGCGAAGGTGATCTTTTCCCTGTCAGGAAAAATTGTGAACAAAGAAATAACCTTCTAGCAGATTTAACCATTTTTCTAGGGAATCCACATCGATCTGACCTTCAAATACAAGAATATAAAAATTAACTTGTATCTTGAAAGGAGAGGTGTCTCCAAAGTCGTCGCTTGATGAATAAACACCTACTGTTATCGGTAGGCATTGAAGGATGTGGGAAAATTTTATGTCATTTCGTCCCTCTGTTGTGTGAGAGCTTGCTCAAGCAACATACTAATATAATATTTTTCTCTGTCGTATTTATTTTATTCTTCCATGGAGGGTTTCTTGGGTGTGAAAGAGAAATTATTATCAAGAGATACAAACTCGAGACCCAACTTTCTATACTCGAACCTCGTCGAGGACATGCACTGAAAAACGATCAAGAGCGACCTTCTTTGATACCACTAATCTGGATTATTTTCGGCACGAAATGAGAGAAGAGATATAATAAATAAATATATATAGATATATTAGATATCCAATAATATAACAGATATATATCATAGATATAACCATAAACATAGAGATACAATAATACACAATTTCTATTAATGAGCGAAATGTACAAAACTATAGAAATACAGAGTGAATGACTTACTAGAATGGTGGTAGCTTATCTCTGAGAAGATATGTGATGGTTACGCTCATTCAAAATAATATTATTGTTACAATGAGGCTCCAGAGGCCTTTTAACATAAAAAAATCCAAAACCCTATCCCCGTAAGATGAAAATCCAACAAGTTTGTGGACCCCGTTTTGGGTAGTTTGGTGTATCAACTTATCGGGGGTGTAACTTTGGCATACGATATCCGTTTGGGGCGCATGATTTATCATGGGAAAGGTATTGATGAGGAGATTCATTTTACTAGCTCAATTAGAGACTTGTCTATGTTATAGGTGCATGATCATGAAAAAACATCATTTAGGCCCTCAAAATAACCCCAAAATTTTGGGACTCAAAAAAATGATAAAAATAGTAAATTACCAGCAATTTGTTTTGAGCCAGTTGGAATAGGTGGGTGGCCATTGATATCCACCTAGATCAACCAACCATAACTATGACGACCTTCCCAATACCCAAGATCGGATGGTGTTTATTTAGTCGTTAAAGGGAACTTATTCCCTAACTAATGTTCTGGAGTACAGGCTCACAAATGACAGCAACAACATCTCATGCAACTACCAACTAGCTAAAACACATCCGACCGTGTTGGAATAAGGTACAATTAAACATTCCAAAAATATCTTACAATTACTCATGGTCTAGCATCCAACTGTCCCAGAATACTCATTTGACAACTTGTTTCCTTTCTCATTATTGTTAGCTCATCCTGTATGCACCTTCCTCCCTTTATAAAAAAACCCTAAGAATGAGTTTCATCTGAACAATAGCCAAGAAGAAACCAAGAGCCATCCATTCCACCTGATTCTAAGAAACTCCTTTACGTGCCCAGATCATAATTTCCATGGCCTCCTCAAGAAGTCCCCAAGGTCAAAACAAATATTGGGTTACCACCAATCACCCAATGGAAGAACAAGAGTTACCTCAACATGTCACATTCACGGGGTCCAAAACATGATGGGTACATGATGTCTAGTTCATCGATTACAATTTCCACAACTCTGAGCAGTTCCCCATCTTATCCTTTCACCACTATGCTCGCAACATCCACAGTGAAGATGGAAGAATGCTCACACTCACCCAAGAGTGGGGTCAGCTTCTTCGACATAAGGGAATCCTCTCCCTACTGGATTGTCCTCTTTTTGGGAACAATGGAATTTTTACATTATCTTCCCACCTATTANACAGTGAAGATGGAAGAATGCTCACACTCACCCAAGAGTGGGGTCAGCTTCTTCGACATAAGGGAATCCTCTCCCTACTGGATTGTCCTCTTTTTGGGAACAATGGAATTTTTACATTATCTTCCCACCTATTACTAACCCAAGTGCATGATGGCTACCTCTAGATGGGGGAGAAATACCCCATCGATGAAGTTGCAATATGTCACTTGATAGGCATATCCATACAGGGCAAGGAGTTATAGAAATTCCTTACTGCTAAATATGTCACCCAAAAATAAATTTAAGGCACATACTCTACCCGTTGAGGAAGGCACATAATCCTTATTTCAGAAATCACCACCAGAGCAGTTTGCTTTGATACACAACTCATAGCTTGCAAAATTTTATGCACTAGTACTAGAGAAGAATTCCCATATGGGATCTTCATAGTAGCTGAGCGGTGCATTGTCAGGATTCAAATGGCATGGGCCCGGTATGTGATGACTGAATTTATAGATGATTTCCTGGATGCCCATAATTCAAGAAAGGAGTTTCATTATGGTTGGATCCTATCGTTGTTGGAAATGGTTCTCTGGAAACCCCTCAAGGGTTTGAACGACCTACCAGCAGTTTGCATATCTTTAAAGCTCCCTACTTTTGGCAGCTACATGAGAGAAAGGATCCTCGCATCCAATATTTTCACAACGAGCTATTCCAAGAGTGGTATAATCAACTCATCCAGATCATTACTTCATAAGAACGCATTCCACACACCCTTATCAATGGGTACGATGGAAACCTTATCTTTGAATGTACTTTACATAACATATGAATTTATCCCAACGATGATCAAGGTGTTGCAATGTCACTCCTTCTTTTTTTCATTTCTAAGGATGACATTCAGGAAGGTGGGGTTGAATGGCCCACACATATTCAACCACCCCTAGCCAAATATGCTACAAATATCGATATGTGCACTAAGCACAATCAAGATTCTAGAAATATTGAAGCAACGCAACAATAGACTCAGCATGCGCCCTCCTACGACAAGGGTGCCCCTATTAAGGCACTCGAAAAGGGGCCCTGAAATCCCCCGCATGTGTGGCATCTAGTTCAACCAGCACTACTGAGAGACAAGTGACAATGATCCAACTCCTCCATTCTCACTTCTTTCCCATCAAATTAGCAAGGACCTTCTCAAATGAGACCAGAAATCACAATACTAATAGATGTGTTACGATGCCAATTTTTGTTGCAACAAAAACTCCAATATGAGGCTTTGCACAATGTTGACCATATTTGTTGATAGTTTGAGAGCGTTATGCAAGCAACGGTCCACACTTCGCGTTTGTTACCCTATGACACCAATACCATTTCTCTCTCTCTCATCCTTCGGGTGGGACCCCCTTCGTTGCTTTCTATCGATTCCCACCATGGTGGTATTCCTTTGGATTTGATTCCTACCCCTCTTGTGCAAGAATTTGTTTCCACATTACTCTATGAATTAGGTGAGTGCAACAAGTGGCTAGGGAAATCCCATGCATAATTTCAACTGCAACATCAAGTTAATATCGTCGTGCACAATCATACATGTGAGAAGTATCAAAAATAAATACAGGAGCATCAAGCCATGCAAAAGTAACATGACACCGAAAAAACGACACACCCATCCACTCAGGCTCAATACATTGAGCCCCGCTCATATTTCCACAAACTATAGGGGGAGGTGGAGAACTTGTATGCCATGATTCCTACCACTTTTTCTCTGAGTTGTGACACTCCCTCGGGCCTGAAGCTCTCCATGGTAAAGGCTTTCCTTCAACAACTCGAGTTACAACTCATTGACCTTGGTCAACCACCACTTCGCATTGATGCACCCAATTCACCTTTCCCCTCACTGATTCAGACATCTCAAACAAATATCCACATCAGCCAATTATGGGTGAAATGTTTCTCCAAGTGGGTGGACTATGGATCGTCCTTGTGGAATCACCTCTTATCTCTGTCTAAAGTCTCTACCATTGAAGAACAAATTACCACAACCAAAATAGATGACACACAACATAAGCGATACCTCACTTCCCTCCCTCCTCAGGAGTGGTTCATTGTGATGTAGGCTATCGCTACAAGAATAAAAGAGATTATTGTTGCAACAACAGAGAACCAAAACACATCAAATATGATTTTCGTGGCAGATGATAACGCCTTGAATATTTTCACCCGAATGTCTAATTTGTTGGTCGTTGCCAACCCCCTAATTGAGAAGATCAATAAAATTGATCTCACATCTTCGACAGTCATAGCTGAAATCGTAGAAACGGTCATCCAAATCACCCAGTTCAAGAGTATTTTTCTGATCTTGAATACCAGTTTTTAGAATTTGTGCAAAACCTCAAGGGTATGGTGCCTTTCGTCATTGAGATAGTTTCATAAGGCATCTGGCTTGAGGATGAGCTAGATAATAGTGGTGGGGGCATGTTGGCACCCGAATTTTTGGGTTCATTTTTGCGCGTATGCACAAAGAAAGTTTTGTGTGCTCATTCCATAGTTTTGTGTGCACCGAAGGAAATGCGCGAAGAACTCCATAGAATGTACATCGGATCGGTTTTTTCTGATAGTACACCAAGTATAAATACTACCAGTTATGCATCAATCTGAGTTTTTCCAGTTGGACCGGAAACCAACTCCTAATTCCAATATCACCCAACCAATGACATCTTATTCCACATAGAAAAATTCCCTTGGAATTCCACCCATCGACATCCATGGGAGCCAATATGACGTAAGGGGAGGGGTGTAGGGAGTACAGGTCAGGATCAAACAAAGGGATTCAAAAATAGAATTTCTAGGGCCACATCTAGTCCATAAATAGTTGTGGCCACTAGGAAATGAATCACCAGGAAATCTCCTGAAATGACTATTTCCCACGGCATATGAAAATGTGGGGCAGCCAGAAGATGAGCGAGCTAGGAAGTTAATATTGCCCCTGATGCAGAGAATCTACATGGAGCACTGGAAAGCACCAAAAGTGTGTGAGTCAATTGGATCATACAAGCAAGTGGATCATAGAAGATAAAGACGAACCTCCCCAACAAAAAAAGATATAAAAGAGATCTCTAAGCTCAGAAAGGAAGTAAGCTTGTGACATAATTAGTTAGAGAGTTTTTAGTTATCATAGTTATCAATATAAATCTCACTCTGATCCTATTGTAATCTTGTGATGTTTTAAATATCTTCTTTTGTCTTTGTTCTATATGAATCCTAAGGCAAGGCGCATGGCACATTATGTTGTATTCCCACTATTCTATATAGTAATGATATCAAGTTCTATGGCTGTCTTAAGTAGTTGTTCAACAAACTGTATATTTGATGTGATGGACTACTTCGAGTAATAAAGATATGGAAGTTCTGATATATTTTGTATCTATTATTAATGATTTGAATATGTGTGTGTATAGTTTCAGTTCTTAGTCCTTAATAGATTATTAGATCTGAGTTACATGGATGCCAATTGTAGTAATGTTTAGTATGTTTAATCCTTCATCCCCGGCACAAGACCTTATGGTCTCTGTGATCCTATCTGCATCTCGAGTTGATATGCTAGTGCTTTGGGGGTTTTGTTGGAAAACTTGAGATGAACCCTGGGTATAAAACTTCCCAGCATTAAGAAGGTCAGTACATTCACATGAGTGGACCGAAAACTAAGAAAAAACACCCAACAAAGGATTGGATTTCCAGACACAGAGATTTGTTTGTAACCGAGCAGTATTTCTAGACACAATCTAATTACTATGGCCCAAAGATTTTGAGCATTCACCAAGGAATTATTATGGACAAGATAATCGTCCCTCCTATTGGGTGAGTGCGCCATCATAAGCCCATGAAAAAAAACCCCATTATCCCTATACCATTGTCGTCGTAACTTCTCCAAGATCAGTCTCGATCCTTCGTCATATTCAGAAATGAATGTTGTGTACTTACACTTGGGAAACCCCTATAGTTCCGATGTGTTTCCATTATGGATAGCTTGTTTTTTTGTAATCCTCCACATCACTTCAAATACAGTGCACCCATGTCAAAGGATAGACGATGTACCTGCCATATTCCTTTTCTTGAGTTCGTTTGAGCACATGTCCTTTCTAATTTCTTCGGGCTCCGAACTTCCTTCATGTTTTACCTCCCTCTCATCACGTGTCCTCTCCACAGGCCCATCCATATCCATTTGTCTTAAGTTTCCAACCTAATCCTCGATCCCTCATGATAGTGGGTCCCCCTCCCCCAAACACAGTGTTGACCAAGTAGTGACACCCACACAATAGCCATAAAATCCATCACGACATTGGCTTTGTGACGAATATTCTCGGGAATTATGATAAGGATTTCCCTGGAAATCCTCGTTGTTTTGGAGAGACCATATTCCATGTGCCAATGGTTTGATATATTTTATGGTGGAGTTTCATTTAAAATCTTCCTTAGAACTACGACAAGAACCTAAGAGTCTCCTTCTACAATAAGGGCCCAAAAACCTTGCTCTTGAGTGATCGCTAACCCCGTAAGGAGGACAACCATCTCTACCACAGTGTTTTAATAATTTCCTAGGTTTGAAGTGAATAATACCTTCACTTCTCCCTAGTGGTTTCTGAAAAATCCACCTGCCCCCGATGGGCCTGGATTCCCTTTCGAAACAACGTCAAATTTCATCTTAAGGAAGCCCTCCTAAGGGGCTTTCCAGTGCTCTCTAGGTTTCATTCACATGGGTTTCTTAACAAGGGTTGTTTGCTTCAGACCAGAGTCAAGATTCC
>SNQJ01S0032660.1:63961-78037 GCA_010110895.2 Picea sitchensis
TGATTCTTTTCAAGCCAAGGAAAGTGGATGAGGCATGTGTACATTCATAGTATCTGGAAAACATAGGCCACAAGAAAGGAAAGTCAAGCAATTCCAAGCAAAAAGAGCACCAAAAAGCTTCCAAGGAGGGGAAGAAGAAGTCAAAAGGGGGAAAGGATAAGAACAAGAAAGCCACTACACATCAGTGCAAGGATCCAAATAACAATTTTAACCATTGCAATATTGATGGTCACAGTGATGAAAAGTGTTGTAAATACATCCATAGTTGAACCCCAAAGAACCACAAGAATGATGATGAGTCCATAAAAGAAAATTAGTTTGATGATGAGTCCATAAGAGTAAAGGCATTCTTCGAGGGGTGTACTAAATAGAAGAAACATCATTTGGAGGATTTGTTACGAGCATACAAAGGAGTTTTCCAATATCCTAGAGGGATACCACCTAAGAGGGAAGAGGAACACTAAATAGAAATATTTCCAGACTCCCCATATTTGAATATTGGGTTGTATAGACAGTTCATTCTAGAAGAAAATGAAGTGAAGAAGCAGTTTCAGTAGTTGTTAGAGCAAGGTGTGGCGACCAAGCACCTCACTATGTGGGTCACCTATCATAATTGTACCAAAGAAGGATGGGACTTGGTGAATGTGTATCAACTACAGAGCATTGAACAAGATTACACTAAAAAATCGGTACGCTCAGCCCAAGATCGATGATATGTTAGATAAGTTGCAGGACGCAAAATATTTCACCAATTTGGATCTCAAATCGATATAACACTAGGTAGGCATCAAGGAAGAAGACACCTAGAATATTGCCTTCAAGACAAGGAAAGATTTGTATGAATGGTTGGTCATGCCATTTGGTTTATGTAATGCACCAACAACATATATGAGACTGATGAATGATGTTTTACACCCGTATCTAAATTCATTTTTTATAGTATATTTGGATGATATATTGGTTTATAGTGCTACCTGGGAGGAGCACATCTCATATCTCATGTGTGTGTTAGAGATTTTGAGGAAGCACCATCTATCGGATAACCTAAAGATATGTCCTTTTGCTCAGAAGTCTTCAATGTATTTAGAGTATGTGAACGGTGGAGGGGAGATCAATATAGATCCCACAAAAATGGAGGTCATCATGAAATGGCCAGTTTCTACAAATTTCACTGAAGTTAGGAGTTTTGTTGGGGAAATAAGTACTTGTGAAAGTTCATAGCTTCATTTTCAGCAATTGTTGCACCATTCCATGCCTTAAGAATGAGTGGTAATAGTTTCCAATTGAGGAAGAATCAACAGAAGGATTTCGTTGAGATGAAAAGAAAGATTATTCAAGCACTAGTTCTTGCATTACCAACTTGCAAAACCCTTTTGAAGTGGAAACAAATGCAAGTGGGTATGCCATGGCAGCAGTTTTGATGCAAGGAGGAAGGCATGTATGCTATCATTCTGAAATATTTCATGGGGAAGTTTTCAAATACCCTACCTATGACAAGGAACTCTATGCCTTAGTTCAAGCTGTCAAGAAGAGGAAGCACTATCTAATGGGAAACGAGACCATCATCCACATAGATCACTAGTCGCTATAGTATTTGCAGGCCCAGAGTAAGCTAGATCAAACCAGACATTACAAGTGGATGAGTTTTTACAAAAAGTTCATCTAGTCATCAAGTATAATAAGGGAAACACAAACAGGTTGGTATTCATGCTTTCAAGGCTACCCACATCCAATATTACAACTTTGGGAACTCTAATGCACATTGACCCTTTTACCCATGAATCATAAGAAGAGGCATACACCGAAGATGATGACTTCAAGGAGGTGTTTAGGCAAGGGAAAAATTAATATAGAATAAGGAGATAGCAAGGCTGACTATCATCTTCAGAATGGGTTACTCTACAAGATCGACAATCTCTGTGTCCCTAAAGGTGAACGATTGCAGCTTATCAAAGAGGCTAACACCTCCAAGGTTGTAGGAAATTTTGTTGTTAGGAAGAAAGTTTCCAACTTACATAGGTATGTGTATTGGCCCAGAATGCAATCAGATGTACCATGATATATTATAGGATGTATACATTGTTGTACCAGCAAGCCTAGTAACAGGAATTAGGGTCTATGCCATCCCTTACATGTGCCCACTAGACCTTGGGAAATATTTTCCATGGATTTTGTGGGAGGTTTACCAACAACTAGAAAGGGAAGTGACTATCTATTTGTGGTAATTGACAAGTTCAACAAGATGTGCATTCTCATGCCTTGTAAAAATACCATCAAAGGACAAAAATAAGTAAATAGTTTCTTTAAACGTGTCTTGGTGCACTTTGGGATACCAAGGAGCATCATCTCAGATAGAGATACAATATTTCTTATCACATTTTGGACTATATCGTGGGAGAAGATGGAAACTAAGTTGAAGATATCTACATCATTCCATCCATAAACAAATGGGAAGACATAAGTAGTCAACAGGACTTTGGTGCATCTTTTGAGGGGTTACAATCAGAAGCATACATAGAACAAGGATAAAAATATGATCTACATACAACACTCTTATAATAGAGCGGTACACACTTCTATTGGTTGATCACCTTTTGAAACTTGCTTTAGATGTTTTCCACCTTCACCCTTGGATATCGTATATGGACAACAAAGAGGAATGAGGGAGGACCTCATGGGAGATGCATCGAGAGAAGAAAAAAATGTTGATAACATTGGGAAAATCTATTTTCAAGTACATGAGATGTTGAATAAGTCACGAGAAAAATATAAGGCCATACATGATCAACATAGTAACAAGAAGGGAGATGGAGTTTGGTTACATTTGAAAAAGGAAAGACTACAGGGTCTTGGTAAGAATATCAAGGCTCTTTAGTATGGAACTTTCGATATATTGGAGAAGGTTGGAGATAATACCTACAGACTTAGTATACCCCCATACATGCACATTTACTCGGTAGTGAATGTGGAGAATTTTAAACTCTATGAGCCTTCCATGTTGGATCAGAAAGAGGAGTAGGTCCTACCTTCCATAGAGGACTTAGCACCAAATGTTCAGGTAGATTTGGCAGTAGACATTTTTTTAGAAGAGTTCCAGAACTACAAGACAAGGATAGCATGACCTTTGGTAGATTGGGTTGAAAGGAAAATTTTCAGGAAAAGAAAAGTGTTACTCTAGGGAGAAGGTAGAAAAAAAAATTCCTCACCTTATTCAGTGAATATTTTGAGGACTAAAAGCCTCCCTAAATGGGAAGGTATGATCTAGATTGGATCAACATATTATTTTTCATCTATCTCGATACTTTTAGAGTGGAAAACATTGGAGGAATCATCTTGACAGACATTTTAACGAAAATTCCTAGTTTGGAAATTAGGGTTTGAAACCTTATGGAACCATTTTGAGGCATAAAACAACATTTTTGGGGGTAAAAACTTGCCTACCTTTGGCTAGAATCCATTGACATTTATCTACACTTAGATACCTTTCTAATCATGCAAAAATCACGTCAATCGTAGCTCGTATGCAAAAGTTATGTCTCCCACAAGTTGACCTACTATGTTGACCACCATTGTAAGAGAGGATGCTACTTCAGCCCCTGCTACTCACACATATGGGGATAGCCACATGTGTATTTTAAAGAAGATTTTGGAAGGTCCAAAACCTTATCACAATTGAGGGTTGAGAAAGTCAAAACCCTACCCTAGATGGTTATCGGACTATGCTAAATATTAGGCCACTAGGAGGAGAAGGGGTCCATTCTTTTGCATTGTATCTTGTTCCATAGTTGAGAAAAACATATAACATTGGTATTTTGTGAGCATAAAAAAGGAGGAAGAGGATTTTGTAGCATTCGTTCAGGCCATAGTGTCAAAATTTAACTCCAAATTGAGTTTCCATACCTTCGTATGTGCATTTGTAACTAAAGCAAATACAACAAAGCATAGGCCTCACCCTCTAGTTGGGTTTTCTCCCGTATTGGGTTTCCCAGGTCAAATATTGTGTTCATTTGTGTGGATGGTGTGTATTTTATGTTTTCTCTTTCATTTTTATTTTTCATTTATTTATTAAATGTAATCCATCATCTAGAGATAATAAATCTGGGATCTAAGAAAATGAACCACATAAATCTAAGATTTCAAATATTAGTAAGATATGTTGTGATGAATTGTTCCAGTGGAATATTGATTGTTTTTTACATATCATATTGGTATTATAGAAGGTTTGTTTTTTGTATTTTTGGTAATTTCTAGGGATTGAGGAATCGGTTTGAGAAGAAAGTCGTAGAACACTAGCCATGGCCAACAAATCTATTCATAACAACCCTCGAGACCCAACAAAGGAGAGATTTGTGAGGTTGGAAGAGTGAGTCACTGACATATATCACAATATGTCCCTCCTCATGTTGTCTCTATCAATCAATCTCACGAAGTTTGGAGAGGTTGGATACTCTAACTCTGATTTTGGATCAGAAGGGAAATCGGGAGATAAGGAAGATCCAAAAAAGGAGTTGCAAAAAGAACTTGAGAAAGATTATTTGGGTTTCAATTCCATAAACCCTTCGCAATACCTATTCAATATGCAAGTGAAAGTGGAAATAAATCCATACCAAGGTGAGATCCATGCATTAAAACTAAATCATTAGTTGCAACAACTAGAAGTTTATTTCAACGTTCACCGTATAGATGAGGAGAAAACTGTATCATTTTCTAGGCATAAGTTAGAGGGCCATGCTTTACCTGGTGGGAAAGTCATACAAAGACACTTAGGTTGGAGGTTGATCCACCAATAATTAAGTGGGATGACTTCAAGACCCTCATTAAGTCGTATTTATATCCTAATGGGTATGTAGAGGACCAATGGATCCGTTGACATTACTCCAGGAAAACGCAAGTGCAGGGTGTATAGGGGCACATTGTTGACTTCAAAAATATGGCCATCATGCTGGGTATATCTCCCAAGAACCTAGATGTACTCGTCAGGTAATTGGGGGGTCTACATATCCATTTACGAAAAAAAGTGATGTTTTTCAAGCCAAGGACAGTGGACAAGGCATGTGTAGAGACATAGTATTTGGAAAACATAGGCCACAAGAAAAGGAAGCCAAACAATTCCAACCAGAAAGAGCTCGAGGAAGATTCCAAGGAGGGGAAGAATAAGTTGAAAGGAGGAAAGGATAAGAAGATAACAACCACTGCACATCAGTGCAAGGATCCCAACAACCACAATAACCATTACAATATTAATGGTAACACTGACGAAAAGTGTTGAAAACTACATCTAGAGATGAACCTAAAGAACCAAAAGAATGATGCAAAGAGAAGGAATATTATAGCCACATATTCAAGTAATCAATGAAAAATCAACTCCAATGTGGATGAGAATATTTTTTGCACATCAGTGCAAAAGGAGGTGAATTTGAGTAGCTTTCATCACCAAGAAGAGAAGGAGATGACCAAAATATTCAACATCAAGATTTCGTTGAAGAAGACCAAGATATGTGTTCTGCTCAACTATGCTTCAAAAGATAATCTCATAGCAGTGAATCTGGTCAACAAGCTTGGATTGGAGGTTCATGATCATCATAGCCCATATCTAATGGGTTGGGTAAACAAGGATGCAAAGATCAAGGTAACGATATAGTGTAAGATTAAATGTTTTGTAAGTGCATACTTTATTGATGAAGTGGTGTTAGATGTAGTACCCTTGGACATGTGGTTGGTGTAGTGTTTTGGAGCCCCTACATGTATATGATGGATGCAATATTCATGAAGAGAGCCAATGAGTACTACCTGATCAAGGATGGGAAGGCCTACATAATAAACGCACAAACAATTAAATGGAAGACCTCACTGGTAAGTGCCAACTAAGCCAAGAAATTGATTAGTTCCAGTAAGAAATATGTTTTTCTTTTCTTAAGAGAAAATCAGTCTGATGATAGTCCCCAAGGTGTAGGACAGTCGGTGACAGAGTGTGTTGTTAAGCCACTCCGTGTTGAAAAGTCACCGGTTCGAAACCTACGGGGACAAAAAATCCAACCATGTTAAGGGTTGGTGTGGCTCAGGCCGGGTGCGATCCCCGGGTGATTTTGACGGCTTAGATGCCCCTAAGTCGTGGTTTCTCAAGCCACAGGTTAATCCTGATGCCAACAGGTTCGGCCACATTAACAAACAAAAAAAAAAAACAGTCTGATGATGAGTCAATAAGAGTAAAGGAATCCCTTGAGGGGTTTACTAAAGAGAAAAAAAATCAGTTGGAGGAGTTTCTACAAGCATACAAAGGAGTGTTCCAGGAGCCTAAAGGAATACCACCAAGAGGGAAGTGGAGGATGAAATACAGTTATTTCCAAACTTCCCATTATCGAATAATGGGTTGTATAGAAGTCTATTTTGGAAGCAGTTGCAATAGCTATTAGAGAAAGGTTTGACTTGACCAAGCACCTCACCTTGTGGTTCACCTATAATAGTTGTACCAAAGATACATGGGACTTGAGGAATGTGTATTGACTACAAATCATTGAACAAGATTACACTCAAAAATTGATACCCTCTACCTAGTAGGATCGATAATCTGTTAGATTAGTTGCATCACGCAAAATATTTCACCAAGTTGGATCTCAAATCAAGATACCACTTGGTGCGCATCAAGGAAGAAGACGCCTATAATACTTCATTAAAGACAAGGAAAGGTTTGTATGAATGGTTGGTCATTCCATTTGGTTTATGCAATGCACCAACTACATTTATGAGACTGATGAATAACATATTATGCCAGTATCTAGATTCATTTATTATAGTCTATTTGGATGATATACTAGTTTATAGTGTTACCTGGGAGTAGCACATCTCACATCTCATGCAGTTTTCATAGACTTTGAGGATGCACTAGCTACTAGCTAACCTCAAGAAATGTGAGTTTGCTCAACAGTCTTTGGTGTATCTAGAGTATGTGATCGATGGAGGGTAGCTCAAAATAGATACCAAAAAGATGGAGGCCATCATGAAATGGTCGATTCCTACAAATCTCACTTAATTATTGAGTTTTGTTGGGGAAACACAGTACTTGTGGAAGTTCATAGCTTCCTTTTAGTATTATTTGCACCAATTCACGCCATAACAACAAGTGGTAAAAGTTTATTATGGGGAAAGAATCAACAAAAGGATTTCGATGAGATGAAAAGAAAGATCAGTCAAGCACCAATTTTCACATTAAAAAGTTTTCAAAAGAATTTCAAAGTGGAGATAGATGCAAGTGGGTATGCCATGGGAGCCATTTTGGTGCAAGGAGGAAGGCATGTATGCTATCATTCTGAAATATTCATGGGGAAATTCTCAACTACCCTACCTATGACAAGGAAATTTATGCCTCATTTCAAGCTATCAAGAAGTGGAAGCACCATGTGATGGGAAAGGAGACCATAATCCACACAGATCACCAGCCACTACAGTATTTTCAAACCCACAGTAAGCTATAGAAAACCAAGCATTACGAATGGATGGGGATTTTACAACAATTCCATCTAGTCATAAAGAATAAGAAAGGCAACACAAACAGGTTGGGAGACATGTTTTCAAGGCCATCCACATCCAATATTACAACTTTGGGAACTCTAATGCACATGGAGCCTTTTACCCATGATGCATATAGAGAGGCATACATAGAATATGAGAAATTCAAGGAGGTGTTTCAACAGCTACATGTATACAAGAAGTTGACAACAAGGCTAACTATCATTTCCAAAATGATATACTCTACAAGTTTGACAAGCTTTGTGTCCCTAACATTGAATGATTGCATCTTATAAGAGAGGCTCACACTTACAAGGTTGCATGACAATTTGGTGTTGGGAGGACAGTTTCCAACTTACAGAGGTATGTGTACTGGACCATAATGTAAGAAGATGTACCATGGTATATTAGAGTATGTATACTTTGTTGTATTAGCAATCCCAGTAATAGGAATCAGGGTATATACCATCCCTTACATGTACCATCTCGACCTTGGGAAATCATTTCCATGTATTTTGTGGGAGTTTTACCAACAACCAAGAAGGGACGTGACTATCTATTTGTGGTATTTGATAGGTTTAACAAGACTGCATTCCCATGCCTTGTAAAAATAACATCAAAAAATAAGAAGCAGCAAACATGTTCTTTGAATAGGTCTGGGTGCACTTTGGGATACCAAGGAGCATCATCTCAGACAGGGATACCATATTTCTCAATACATTTTGGACTACATTATGGGAGATGATGGACACTAAGTTGAAGATATCTATAGCATTCCATCCACACACAAATGGGTAGACAAAAGTAGTCAACGGGACTTTGGTGTAGATTTTTAGAGGTTACAATTAGAAGCATCTGAAGACCTGGGATGAAAATATGATCTACATGCAACACCCTTATAATAGAGAAGTCCACACTCCTACTTTTAAGTCACCTTTTGAAACTTGCTTTGGATATTTTCAACCTTCACCCTTGGGTTTTGTATATGGATAGCAAGGAGGAGTGAGGGAGGACCTCACAAGAGATGCATTGAGAGAAAAACAAATTGTTGAGAAGATTAGGAAAATCCATTTGCAAGTACAGGAGACGATGAATAATTCACATGAAAAATATAATACCATACATGATCAACACAAAACCGAGAAGTCATTCAAAGTGGGAGATAGAGTTTGGTTAAAANGGAGAATGACGAGAGACTCGCAGACAGGCTTACCGTTGTGGATGAGGACGGGTACCTTCCTGTGGATAGGATTCATTTGCAGCAGCAGCTCACTCTTAGAAGCGAAATTCTCTTCCTGGGATTCATATTTCACATCTTTCTCTTCCAATCCAATCAAAACTCGGATGGCAAAGGGACTCGGCCATTGGGTTAACAGCTTCACCTGCTCTTCCCCTTCGCCCATCTTCGGCTCCCGCAATTAAACTGAAAATTACAGGAAGCAGGCAGATATGAATGAGTGAAAAAATGCGGTTGCTTGCTTTCAGAAATTATGTTGGCTTACCCAGGTACTTATACTGAATTTTCCATGTTTCACAAGTATACTAAGTATGGAATCTGTTTGACCGCCTACCAGCACCGCACAGTGATGGCATGGAATTATGCCAATGTTGAAGAAACAATGAATGTGGACGAATTTGTTGAGGTAATGCTGACATATTCATTTCGTAAGAGATGATCAGAGCATTCAGAAAAGCGAAACCATACCAATGAAATGTATCAGCTTACTTTCGCACGCTGGAATCCGTACGTTGGCATCCGCTCGCTACCGTTAGGCATGAGGAGTTATGTTACTGCTATTAATATATAGTCTGTTATTCAGCATGCAATGTTGCTATCTGTAATATATATATGGTTTAAGTCCCATGGGATAGCACAATTGGTTAGGTCACGAGTTCGAAACCTGTGTCACTATGTGGGGAAGTATCTCGGGTAGGTTTCCAGCGCGGAATTCCAACGTGGAAAAAATTGTCCCGTGAAACAGCTCAGACGGTAAGATATAAAATTATTTTTTTCCAATATAAAAAATTGTACAAAGTAATGTAACTACATATTAAATTTTAAAATTATATTAATAAAAATTAGGATAGTAAAATATTTGAAAAGCGCCCAAAGGGGTTGGATCCAATGGTGGAAAGCGAGGAGTTTTTCATCGTTGGGCAAGGTTCAATTCTCATGAGGGCTTTACCTGGAGCCATGGGGACACCTTGAGGTAATGGTCCCCCATGTCCTTCAACTTTATAGGTCCCCGAGGTGTAGGGGTTCAATTCTCATGAGGGCTTTACCTGGAGCCATGGGGACACCTTGAGGTAATGGTCCCCCATGTCCTTCAACTTTATAGGTCCCCGAGGTGTAGGACAGTCGGTGAGAGAGTGTGTTGTTAAGCCACTCCGTGTTGAAAAGTCACCGGTTCGAAACCTGCGGGGACAAAAAATCCAACCATGTTAAGGGTTGGTGTGGCTCAGGCCGGGTGCGATCCCCGGGTGATTTTGACGGCACCCCCATGTCCTTCAACTTTATAGGTCCCCGAGGTGTAGGACAGTCGGTGACAGAGTGTGTTGTTAAGCCACTCCATGTTGAAAAGTCACCGGTTCGAAACCTACGGGGACAAAAAATCCAACCATGTTAAGGGTTGGTGTGGCTAGGGTTGGTGTGGCTCAACCATGTTAAGGGTTGGTGTGGCTAGGGTTGGTGTGGCTCAGTGCGGGTGCATCACCGGGTGATTTTGACTGCTTAGATGCCCCTGAGTCCCGGTTTCTCAAGCCAAAGGTTAATCTCGATGCCAAGAAGGTCCGGACCAATTAACAAACCAAAAAAAATATTTGAAAAGCATTAAGAGAAGCTTTCCAAGATCATCATACTTTTGTTGAGTTAAGAGGTTAGGAATGTTGGTAGTGTGATCAATATTTTGAAAATGAGATAAGAATTTGTTCTTATCTTAGCAATGCTTATTTTTTTCTTTATACTTGGCAAAACAGAGAGATAATTTTAATCTTTTAGATTAGGGTTGATTACATATTTATAATACCTTAATTTTATTTTTTCCTTTAACTCTTTATCACACCACATTTTTTCCTTAAATTTTGATTTGACTATACTTATAAATTTTTCTATAATAAATTTAATATAAATTTTCAAAAAAAAGTTGAGAATCGATGGATGCACATGAATTTTACTTTTCCCTGAAAAGAATTATAAATTCGATGTAAGTTTTTCTATGAATAGTACGGATTAGATAGATGCACTTGGATTTTATGAAAAGGAATTGGTATATAGTGATTTTTAGATGGACTTTTTATGGATAATTTTATTGAGTGAATCTAATTTTTAATAAGATTTTGTTTTTAAACATTTTTATTTATTTATAAAATCAATTTAAAGAAAAACTTTAATCATATGGAAATTGTCTCAGAACTCTTTTACCTGTGTGAAATGGTAAGTTACTATGTAAACCATATTACGGATAATTTGAGAAGTGATAGTCACGAAATTCCGCATAAAGACAAGATTATTGTCCAATATTATTTTTATCAAAGCAGTAAATAATGCTCTCTGATGGTATCATTTGATAATCTTTAAAGTGATGGTCACGAAAATCCACATAAAGACCAGCTAATGTCAAATATTCTTTTTATTAAAACATTATATAATACTTCGAAAATAATTATTGGTGAAGACAAAAAAAAAAAATATTGAAGAAGAAACGAGAGAATCCGCTTATGTATATTTGAAAACGTCAAAGAAAAAAGTTTAAAATTATTATTCGAATAAAGGTGAAATAAAATTAATAAGGAGAAGATTATTTTATGTATATGTGATAAGGGGAAAAGAAATAGTGAGAAAAAGAATATAAAGTTAAAATGGTTAATGTCTATAATAATATTGTGAATAATAAGGTAAATTTAAGAATCGGTATTTATTCTAAATTATAAAAATATTGATTAATTTTATTGTAATTATAAAATGTTTTATAATATTTTGTAAAAATATTTAAATTTTTAATTATTTTATAGTTTTTAAAAAATTAGATAGATAAGATAAGATAAATGTATTACTATTGATGAATGAAGTAGGTCAAGGAGACTCTTAGGTACAATGATGTCTATATAAAGTGGGAGTGTTAAGGTGGCTCCTATATAGAAGTAGAAGTGTAAACTAAACCCTAGAAGGAAAATATCAAAGATGGAGAGAGGTGATCCAGGAGAGAGATGTACAAAGTGAGTAGAGCTAGAGTCTATGGTGCTAGTAGTATGAGGCCACTCTGGTCCACAAGAATCATGATCCAGATTGAATCATTATATTATTTGTCATCTATCTCGATGCTTTCAGAGTGGAAAAAATTGGAGGAATCAACTTGCAGGGTCATTTTAGTAGCAGGTCCCAGTTTGGAAAATTTGGGTCTGGAACCTTCTAGAGTCATTTTGAGGCATTAAATGGTGTTTTTTTGGGTTCTGGGGTCTGAAAAATTTTGCTCACCCCCTTGACGGTGTTCTACACTCTGATAAATTTCCAATAGTGGAAACCGTGCATCAATTAGAGCTCGTATGTGAAAGTTATGCCTCCCACAAGTTGACCTACCAAGTTGACCACCAATGTACGAGAGGATGCCAACTCAACCCCTATTACTCATGCATATGGGGCTAGCCACGTGAGTAATTTCAAGAAGATTCTAGAAAGGTCCAAAAACCTACCATAATTAAGGGTTAAGGAAGTAAAAAAGCTACCCCAAATGGCTATTGAGCTATGTTAAATACCGAGCCACTAAGAGGAAAAGGGGTTCCATTCTTTTGCATTGTATCTTGTTCCATACTCAAGCAAAACATATGCGAGTGGTATTTCTATAAGAATAACAGAGGAGGAGAGACTTTGTAGCAGACACACATACTACAATGTCAAATAAAACTCCACAGAGAGTGCTCATTTCTTTGTACTTGCATTATTTCCATACTGGAGAAAAGAAAGCAGAGCAATCTCACCTTCTAGTTGGGTTTTCTCCTGTATTGGATTTCTCAGGTCATATCTTGTGTTATTTGTGGATGGTGTGTGTATTTATTTATGTTCTTTATTTTTTGCATTTGATCTATTTCATGCATAAGTGGAAAATCAATAACCAAATATGAAGGTTAAATCTAATGGAATTTATCAGCTCTGTGGTAATGAATTGTTCCACTGGAATATCCACGACAATTTACAAAACATATTGGTATCAGAGTAGGCTTTTCTATTGGGTATTTTTGGGAAGTTGCAGGATCCAAGAATCAACTTAAAGAGAAGTCACAAGATCCAGATTAATTTGAGGACATGAAGACATAAATATAGCTGAGATATAACAAGGAAATACACAGAGACATTGCAAGAAATGGAGAAATATAGTGAAACCCAACTTCTCTTAATGAATAAAAGAGAAAAATATCATAGAACACAAACTGGTAGAATGGGGTAGCTTATCTTTAAAAAGAAATAGGTGTTGGCTACGCTTCATTCGCAACAAGCTTTACATCACACTCCATTGCATGCTTAAAGGGTCTCCTTCACCTCAATTATATATAGCGTGCTTAGCTGCAAATTTCTAATGGGATATGATGCATTAATGTTATGTTGTAGGCATGTACATAATACCACTAGGAAATCATTACATGATGTTTGCAATTAACAAGTGAAGATGGCATTACATTCCATTCCCCATCAAAATAGTGAATATCATGGTTTATCAAAACCATAGGCTCGAAATGTTGATTCAGTGGAAAAGGTGTTTGGCCACCGAGATCCACCTAGATCATTCCTCCCCCCTTATGAAGAAATGGTCCCCATTGTGTTAAGTTCTCGGGGAATATTTTGTTGAATCTGAACCTTGGTGAGATGCTTTCCTTGTTGAAGAAGTTGTCCTTCTTAGCTTGTTGAAGGTTGTCATGAACCTGTTTTTGGAGGGGTTGGATCTTTTCAACCAATCTAGTTGCATGATATAACTGAGTGTGGGAAGAATCTGTTGATGAAGATGCAACATGAAGAGCATGAAGGGATATGTTATAACTTTGCTTGACTAGGAAGTATGGAGGCACCCCCATATGTGCAGTAAGAATATCTTTGTGCTCTTCTACAGTCTTGTTGATCTACTTCTGCTGGATATAAAGGTATTGGGTCAAGGCTGTTGTGGTTGCAATGTCCTTCTATTGACCTTTTGACCAGATCGTGAAGAGGCTAAACTTTGCAGTATGAGAGATTACTTTATGACACTATTTTCGTGGGACAGTAGTCAAAACTACCTCTTGTACCATGTAGAGTTGACCCCTCAGAGTAACAATGACACTACAAGGTTGAGACTCGTAAATAAAATAAAAATTTCACATATATGGTTGGCATAACAGAACATCATAGACTTCCAGTGGGGAAACATCACATAGTACCTCATCTTTGAAGGGATAGATGATGTAGGAAAGGTGACACTGCAACCTGAAACGAAGATCTTGTCCCTGGTGAAGTGTTGGCCCAGGGGCAGTGTAGTGTCCCCAAGGCGGAGCCCCGTTACAGATCATGTTATATGCAAAAGAATTGTAAATATGTTCTATAGGCTG
>SNQJ01S0032660.1:88653-123362 GCA_010110895.2 Picea sitchensis
GTAAGAGAAAAGGTAAATGTTCATCAGCGAACGAACTTTGGGATAAGTTACATGACATATATTATTCACCCATCGCAGATTCAGAAAATGCCAAAGAATATGCAGGTACAGATCAAGAAGAAATATGCTCACCATGTCAAACAGATTCAGAAGATGAAGAGTACATAATCAATAGAGGTATGTTGTTTTTCTTTAATTGTGAAAAATGCGGACATCTTGAAATAGAATTCCATGAAGGAAATGAGACAGAAAAGCTAATTGAAAAAGAAGACAATTATGAAGCAGAATTGATTAGTGTTTTAGATGAACTAAGAAAATAAAGAGAAGAAAAAAAGTCACTCAAGAAAAAATTGATGAAACAAAAGGAAAGTGTTCGCATTTTTTAAGAATCCCAACAGGTCATTGGGAACTTAAGAACTCAACAAGAAGAAGCCAGAAATATCGAAGAAAATCGTGAATATTAAAAGCAGTATTTGGAAGCCAACATAGTAGCACAGATGGAAGAAGCAGAAATGAGAGAGAAGATATTGACAAATCATCTTAAGGAAAGAACTAACGATCTAAAAAATATTGAGGCAGAGTTTGGTCAAGAAGAGAAAGGACTTGAAGAAGAAAAATCACATTAAAAATCCAGCTTGAAGAAGTGAAAAGAACAGAAGAATTCATGAAGTATCAGATAATGAAGAAATAAGAAGAGGTTGAGAAGCTTGAAGAAGAAGTTGTCACATTGAGAAGTAAAATCGTCAATCTCAACAAGAATGTTGAAGAGACAGAAACATCCACATCAGTCATAGAAAATGAAGAGAAGCACTCTAGGTTTATATAAAAGAAGAATGAAGAAAATAGAAAGAGTTATGTAGAAGTACTCAAAGGAAGGAATCATAGTCAACCAGAATCTAAGAAAACTATTGAAGATACATCTTCAAGAAGACCATCCATGTTCAAGCCACAAAGAAGATTCAATCATGATCATGATCAGTTAAGGCGGAAATTCAGAAGGACTACACCACAAAGAAGATCATTCACTCCCAGGTATGCAAATTTCTTTTATGATCATTGTTTTTATTGTACTAATTTTGGACATAAGGTTGCAGATTGGGATTATAAAAGAAATGTTCAATCAAGAAATGCCTATGTGGCCCCACGTAACATTGAATGTTACAAATGTCATAACTCTGGACACATAGCTAGTGATTGTAGAAGTATGATCAATACTTCCATGAAAGAGAACATTGATATTAGATATATGAAAGTATGGATAAGAAAACATGAAGAACGGGTGAACAAAGACCAGGTCCCAGAGATCGTAAGATTGGCAATAAAACAAGATTTCTACAGAGAAAAATAAAGATGTCAGATACAGAAAGGTTTGGAAAACAACTGAAAGAAAGAAGGAAAGGTAAATAAGGAACAGGTTTGAGAGATTGTGATTTCAGGAATTGTAGTGAAAGATGAATCCACAGGCAGAAAGAAAGAAGTCAAAGCTCAGAGAGATGATGAATCTAACAATGAATATGATGATGAATACACATCAGAGTAGGAATTGTTCTAAGACATCCGACTTAGAGACTCCCAGGTAACATGAATATTAGACAGGGGGAGTATATGCGATAGTTGTGACATACCAAAGAACCATCCTTCGAGCAGCTTGCAGAGTTTGAGTAGACAGATCCATAGCAATGAGTTAGCAGAAGTACAGTTGTAGTAGTGAAGACTTCATGATAGTATAGTAATAAATGGTTCAGCATTATGGACAGTTGTGCAGTAGAGTATTAGACAGTATAGACAAAGATGGATTTGTAAGAACACTTAGCAAGTTTGGAAAGATATATGATAGCGGACGAGAGCATGGATTCATAGATTGGTTCAGAGAGTGGTTCAGAGACAAAGGAACATTATAGATGTTAATTACACATGAAATAGCTTGAACAATGCTAATGGATTCCAAATTGATAGATATTTTTTGGACACATGCAGTGCATACAACAATTCACATTCAAAACAAAGTAATGCTCAGAAACAACAATAACAAAACTCCCTACGAGTTATGGAAAGGAAGACCAGCAAATGTGAAGGACTTTAGAGTATTTGGAAGCAAATGCTACATCAAAAGAGAAGATGGAAGAATGGGAAAGTTTGACTCTCATGTGGAAAAATGAGTACTTGTTGGTTACTCAAGTACAAGGAAAGTATACAAGTGTTACAATATGAGATTGAACAAAGTTGTGGAAAGTATCAATGTAACAATTAATGAAACAGGTAGACGAGAATCAAAGGAAGAAGAAAATGAATCAGTGGAATAGTTTTACGAAGAAGAATCAAAATATGAAGAAGAAGTAGAAGAGGAATATGAAGAAGATTAGACAGATGTAGAAGATCAAGTTCAGCAAGTGGGTCCAAAGACACCTAGAAAACGAGTACAAAATAATTATCCTTCAAATCAAATTATCGAAAACAAGGATGCAGGAGTTGAGACTAGAAGAAGAATCTGTTCACCGGAACAAATGCACCTAGCACTCTTATCTACGATTGAACCAAACAATTTTGAAGAGGCCAACAAGTATGAATTCTGGAATAAGGCCATGGATGAATAATTGGATCAAATAGAGAAGAATGACACTTGGGAATTGGTTCCAAGACCAAAGAATAAGAATGTGATTGGTACAAAGTGGGTTTTCATAAATAAATTGAATGAACATGGACATGTTACAAGGAACAAAGATAGATTGGTATGTAAAGGATATGCACAAGTTGAAGGAATCGACTTTGAAGAGACATTTGCCTCAGTTTCGAGAATGGAAGAAATCCGATTACTCGTAGCTTATGCATGCTCCAAGAATATTAAAGTGTATCAGATGGACATGAAATCAACTTTTCTGAATGGGGAACTTGAAGAAGAAGTCAACATCGAACAACCAAAAATATTTCAGTTGTCATAGAATGCAAATTACGTGTGCAAATTGAAGAAGGCCTTGTATGGTCTAAAATAGGCTCCTAGAGCATGGTACTCTAGATTGGATAAATATCTACAGCAGGAAGGGTTCAGAAAAGGAAGTGCAGACAACAACCTCTACATCAAGGTAACTCAAGATGGTATTTTATTAATTTAAGTTTATGTTGGTGATATTATTTTTGAAAGTATTGATGACAGGTTAAGACAAAAATTTGCAAAGGATATGCAGAATGAATTTGAAATGTCATTACTTGAAGAACTATCATTCTTTCTGAGTCTTTAGATACATCAAAGAAACCAAGGAATTTTTATTTCTCAAACTAAGTATATCAGAGAAATGCTAAAGAGGTTTGGAATGGAAGATTGCAAACCAGTTACCACTCCTATGCAAACCAGTTGCAAGTTGAACAAAGATGATGATTCAAAATCTACAGACTAGAGGAAATACAAGTCAATGATTGGTAGTTTACTCTATGTGACAACATCCAGACCAAAAGTAATGCAGGAAATTGGACAGGTGGCATGATTTCAAGCAGCACCAAAGGAATCGTCATGTATTAGCAGTGAAGAGGATTTTCATATATCTCAAAGGAACAGAAGAGTTTGGATTATGGTATCCAAAATGAAAGGATCTATCACTTATTGCCTACATAGATGCAGATTGGGCAGGTTGCATTGATAACTGACAAAGCACCAGTGGAGTATCATTTTACTTGGGTGAATGTTTAGTAACTTGGCTAAGAAAAAAATAATCATCAATATCTTTATCTACAGCCGAAGCATAGTATATTGCAACAACAGGATGTTGTACTCAAGTTCTATGGATGAAACAAACTTTTACAGATATACATGTTGAGTATGATGAGCCATTCCAATCTATTGTGATAATGCAAGTGTCATCAGTATCTCAAAGAACTTGGTGATGCACTCCAAGACGAAGCACATTCTAATCAAGTACCACTTTATACGGGAATAGGTTGCAGAGAAGAACATCAGAGTTGAATATGTGGGCACAAAAGAACAAGTGGAAGACATCTTTACAAAATCGCTTCCATGGGAAGACTTTGAGTATCTTTGCCAGAGACTCAGAGTAATTTCTACTCCAAAATGAATGTTTTTGAATGCTTATCTTATATGTCTTAGATTTACACGAGAAAGCACCATAAAGAGGACATTTCATGTTAGGAGATCAGTTTCAGGAAGAGTTCAGTCAGGGGGAGCACCCATGGATGGAAATATATTGTTTTCATTGATTACCAAGGGGGAGAGATTTATCAGATGCAAAGGTAAATGCTTGGAGAAAGAGCACAGAGGCATGGTTCCAGGGGGAGCGATGGTCACAAGGAGAGCATGAGTGATATAACTTCAATATTACATCAGAGTGTTTCCATCAATGCTAAAGGGGGAGATTGTTGATTATTTGGGTTGGTTGTCATTGATGTCAACACTTGAAGAAAGTCTGGTAGCAAATTTTGATAGCACAAAGGTTTGGGTGATGGACCCAAGTTTGTTTGATTTATAATGGTATGTGTTTTAATGTATTTGAAGGTAATACTATTCTAGATGGATAGTACATGTCATGCCATTTCCGGTGGTATGTGGAACGTCACATAACTCCTCACGGTTAGAGAGTTATGGCCATGTGAAGTTGGAGAACCCTCACGAGTCATCTAGAAGCCCCAAAAGGTCAAAGTAGTCAAAGTGTTTGCAAAGAAGAAATTATTTAAATAATAAAGTGAAGTGATGAGTGTATTATAAGTCAAAGTGGATACAAAAGAAATTATTTAAATAATAAAGTTAATGTAAAAATTACTAAGTGGACAAGTGGTTAGAAGTGGGTTAGCCCTAAAATAAGGAAAGTGGTTTAAGATTGTTAGAAGGTAACCCCTTGAGGAAGCTACATAAAAGTATAAATAAGAGGCAAGGGTATCTCATTTAATCACACTTAAGCATATTAAATATCTACAAGTGACTGAGGTAACCAAAGGATATCTAAGGCGAATTTCATAGGGAAGGTGAAGTAAAGAAGGTTGAAATTCAAGGGAGGATAAATTATTTTGATGATGTTTTCTAAGGTATGTTATTTACAGGTCATCTCACCATTTTCGCAATAATTTTTTTTCTAGAATAATTCAGACCGCGCAATCTGGAAGTCATTGAGGAAACATATCCAAGTAGTTGTGATAAAAATTTCAACTTGTGGGTCGTTGTATTTTTGGAGTTACACTCCATGGAAAATAGGGTTTGTGGTTAGTCCTGAAACTAGTCTAAAACAAGTGTTTCGGGTAAAAATGTCATAAATTCTTCATAACAGATCCAAATTCAGTAAGAAAAAATGTATTGGTTAGAGTATAGTCTGCAGTATCCTGTGTACCTATAGTCTGCAGTATCCTGTGTACCATTTTCAGATCCATAAAACAAATATTCTGTGTAGGGCACGCTCTACAAGTTATCTCTCTAGAATAAGCCAGAATTCAACAAGGTATGTCATTTTTTCTATAACTCCTTTTCTGGGAGGTTCTAGGAAGTGAAACCTGGAGAAATTGTAGACAAGATAATAAAGAAAATTGTGTACTATTTTTAGACCTTTATTCATTACAGGTACATAGTTATGATTATTGCAAGTTAGGGTTGTTGACTAATCCAAAACTAGTCATGTGAGACTAAAGTAAAATTTGATGAAAATGTTAGTCTCTTGTTAAGAAAGGTTTGCAGGTATGTGATCATATACACCAGTTATGTTACAGAGTTACAAATCAGATTTGGATGATGAAATTGATGAGGGATTTTGGTTGAGGTACATGTTGGGTACATGTTTGAGACAAGTAGATAATGAGTTGGCACATACATGAGGTGTATGGTTGATGATGTTGGTACATCTTGATGAGTCGTAGTTGATGAGTAGTTGATGCATTATTGGTACATACTTGGTACATGGTTGGAGGCACTTGTTAGTAGTATTGTTGACACATGGTTTATGGATGATGTAGTATATTTGTCTTGGTATATTATTAGAAGCACATATTGATCATGGTGATGATTATGAGTTGTGTTATGCTTGGTTGATGCACATCTTGGTGATATTGTGCATATGGTTGAGTAGATCTGATTTGGTTGATAATATTGATGAGACGGGTTGTTGTGATAGGTTGTTTGAACAGGTTATTTGTACAGGTTTGGTGCATGGTTAATGCATTTGTTTATGGTACAGGTTGATGTATGGTACATGTTGGCACAGGTTATTGGTATAGGTTGTTGCAGGTTGTTTGGTGCAGGTTGATTGGTATAGGTTGTTGCAGGTTGTTTGGTGCAAGTTGATTGGTATAGGTTTACAACAGTATATCTCACAGTGATAGCGTGACAGTGGTTCCATCATTCTACTTATATTTCATGGCGGTTGGACGGGGCAAGGACAGGTGGTTGTAGCCACCTTCTGGTTGTAGTCGTAGAACATAGGGGATTGTAGCCTCCTTCTGGTTGTAGCCATAGAATTAGGGAGTTGGAGCTTCCCTCAGGTTGTAGCTTGAGAAACTAGGGGGTTGGAGCCTCCTTCCAGTTGTAGCTGGAAAACAAAGGAAGTTGGTGCTTCCAATGAATGTAATTCTTAAAGACATATAAGAAAAAACATTATGTGGTTTTCTCCCGCTTTGGGTTTCCACGTAAAAACACTGGGTATTATGTATGTGTATGATTTCTCATTTGTTCATCGTTTATTTACTCTGAAACTATTGGATGATAATGCTACATATATATAACACTTGCATTTTATGGTTAAAAATGATTAAATTTCTCTATTATTGATTCACCCCCCCTCTCAGTGATCCAACAGAGAACATAGTTTTTCATAAGAGGTCCATAACTACAAGACAGGGCAACATGACCTTTGGCATATTGGGTTGAAAGGACAAATTCAAGGAAAAGAAAATCGGTACTCCAAGGAGAAGGTAGAGGAAAATTTTCCTCACCTAATTCAGTGAAGATTTTTGGGACTAAAAGCCTCCCTAAACGAGAGGGATAATCCATATTGGATTATTATCTTATTTTTTATCTATCTCTATGATTTTAGAGTAGAAAAAATTGGAGGAATTATCTTGTAGGGTCATTTTAACGGTAGGTCCCTGTTTGGAAAATTAGGGCTTTAAACTTTTCGGAGCCATTTTTAAGGCATCAAACGACATTTTTGGGGGTCAAAAATTTCCTAAAATTAGCAAGGACCCGTTGGCGTTGATATACACTCAAATACCTTTCTCATGGCACAAAAAGTGTATCAATCAAAGCTCGTATGCAAAAGGTATGTCTCTTGTAAGTTGACCTACTCTATTGAGCACCATGGCACGAGAGGATTCCACATCAACCCTAGTTACTTACGCATATGGGGATATCCACATGTGGGATTGCAAGAATATTCTATAAGTTCCAAAACCTTATAACAATTGAAGGTTGAGGAAGTCAAAACCCTACCCCTATATGGTTATGGCTATCTTACAACTTACTCTTTATATTTATGTTGTAGATTTTCTTGTTGCAAGTCTTCTTTACATGTAGGTAATGTCTATCTGAAATAACAGCCTCTAAAATTTATTCTTTAAATATGATTTCTATATATTAGTGGTTGTCGCATGCATTGCATGCATTCTTATGTTGAGTGCATCAACAACCTTGTTCTAATTCCCTTTTATATGTTTAATATCAAATTCATTCACTCAGAAATTCAAGCCATCTAGCAAGCCTCACATTTAAAGTTGGTTTCTTAAATAAATATTTCATACCACTATGGTATAACTTCAATTCAAATTTCTTGGCCATTAAGTAATGTCTCCACATTTTCAATGCATGAACTATGGCTTCAAGCTCCAAGTCATGTGTGGCATAATTATTTCCATTCTCTTTACGCTTTATGGACTCATAACAAATCACATGTCCATTTTGAGATAGAACTCAACCAAGTCCCTCTTTGCATGCATCTGTATAAATTGAAAAACTTTCATTTGGATCAATGGTTTGGAGTATTGGTGCACTAGTAAGCAATCATTTAGCGACTAGAAACTTTCTTCACACTTCGATGTCCATTCAAATTTAATCGCCTTCTTTTGTAAATATGTAATGGGATGAAAAATCTTGGAGAATCCCTATATGAATCTCCTATAGTGTCCAACAATCCTCACAAATGACCTTACCTCTATTATGTTGTTTGGTGTTGGTCATCCTATAATGGCTTCAATCTTATTTGGATCCATTGTTGTCCCTTCCTCTTAATTATGTGCCCCAACTAATGGATTTGCCTCTGGTAAAAAAAACACTTAATTAACTTGGCATATAATTGATGCTCTCTTAGCACATGTGGTACCAACTTCAAGTGTTGTTCATGCTCTTCCTTTGACTTGGAATAAATAATAATGTTATTCAAGAACACAATGGCAAACTTATCCGAGTAATTTCTAAATATACCATTCATTAAGCACATGAAAGTAGTTGGTGCATTTTTCAATCCAAATGACACCGCTGCAAATTCATAGTTCTCATACTTGGTTCTAAAAGTTATCTTTCTGAAGTCTTCATCATTTATTCTTACCTGATGGTAGCCTAACCTCAAGTTTATCTTTGAGAAGATATTTTCTCCTCTTAGATGATCAAACAATCCATCGATTTTGGGTAGAGGATATTGATTCCTCATAGTGACTTTGTTCAACTATATAAAATCAATGCATAGCCTCAAGTTTCCATCTTTCTTCTTTACAAACAGCATTGGTGCTCCTCAAAGTGAGGAACTTGGGTGTATAAACGCCTTCCTTAACAATTCTTCTAATTACATTTGCATCCCCTTTAATTCTGGTGTACTCATCCTATATGGACTCTTTGATATTGGTGCACCTTTTCACTTGGTTGGATCCTCCACATGAGTTGCATACAATTGGCATATTTCCTTGAAGCATCTCTTCAGTTGTAAGGATGAAATCTCCCTTATAGAAATATGTCTTGGAATTCCTTTCATTATGATATGCTTTCTTTTTTCATCAAGACAAGTAAAATTCTTGTTATGGCAATCTAGCACAACATGATGTACATCCAACTAATCCATTGAAGACGTCATGATGTTCAGATCTGCAATAGTGTTAACACCATTCATATCTAATGGGCATCCTTTAACAATCTCATTAACTTTTTTTGTTCTAGTAGCTAGTTGAACCAACCATGATTTATCGCACTTACTTCTCTTCAAATGAAGTTTTTCAACTAAATTAGGGGAAATGAAACTATTACTTGCTTCCAAATCAATTAAAATGGCAATAGATTTATTTGAAATCTTACCTTCCACTTCAATCATCTTTGATTTATGGTATTCGAATCGATCTTCCAAGGCTGCATATATTCTTGGAATGTTCCTGCCCACATATTCTACTATGGTTGTCTCCTGTATATTGTGCACATTGATCATTCTATCCCCCTTATGGAGAAAATATATATACATATTATCTTCTTTACATCCCCGACATTTAATTGGTTTCCTTGCTCTTTTTCCTAAGGAGTTTTGTTATCTTGAATTCACTTTGAGTTGGTTGGATTCACTCTGAGTTGAGTTGGATTCCCAATTATTGTTCCTAAAGATAGGAGGTTTGAATCCTCTCTTCCTCTGGTCCAATTTTTCCTTCTTTTTTTTTTTATCTTTCCAACACTTTTATAAAATTGCTCTACCTTTGTTCTTCTCATATAAATATTTGGCCTTTCTAATGATCTCTTCTAGAGTTTTGGGATCGTCAAATTGGATCTTGCCTTTGTAAAATGATGATAGTCCAGTTAGGAACATTTCTATCTTCACCTTCTCCTCTTTAATAAATCACACATATCTTAGCAACTCCAAAAAATTATTCTCATATTTCTTCATGGTCATATTTCCAAACTTGAGCTCAAATAACTCTTTTGTCTTCTTGTCATAGTAGTGCTCAGAAATATATTGTTGCTGAAACTTTTTCTCGAACTAATTCCAATAAATCATCTTCTCATCGATGTCATTGACTTGATTCAATTGATCCCACCACATATAATTATTTCCTTATAGATGATATATAGCAATATTGGCTTCCAGATCGGACGAGTAGCTATGCAATTGAAAATATTTCCTTATCCCTAGAAACCAAGTATCAACATCCCTCGCCCCCCCCCCCTTTTTGTTTTCACTATCAAAAGTTGGTGGTTTAAGATTCTTAATCTCTCCTTCAAAACTATCCAGTTCATGTCTTCTTCTCTGATGTCTAACAGATGACACTTTTGGGTTTCTCTTTGATTCTTCAAATGTATATGACTTTTTGGTGAATGATTTGGAGAGTAGTGTTGTCTTTGAGTTCTAGTGGCACTTCTTGAGTGCCTAGATCTTCTACAACTATCCTTCCTTGCATGAGGTCTTCCTTCTTCCTCGTGTCTTCAACCTAATTCATTCTTTATTTTCCTCTGCAACTAAGTTAAACTCTACAAAAATTGAGTGTTTATCTGATTTTTTTCATCCTTAGCTCTTATTATCCTCTCATTATCTGCTATATAATTGTGTACCTCTATATTCAAAAACCTCACGGTTTATATCAGCTCTAATGGCTCCATTGTGTCTCTATGTCAATTAGAATTTGTCTCGTCATTTCATGAGTTTCTCTTTGATTCTTAAAATGCATATGACTTTTTGGCTAAATGAGTTGGTGAGTATTATTGTCTTCAAGTTCTTGTAGCAATTCTTGAGTGCTTAGATATTCTATAATTGTCCTTCCTTGCATGAGGTCTTCCTCATGTCTTCAACCTAATTCATTTTTTATTTTCCTCTACAATTGATTTAAACTCTGCAATTATTGAGTGTTTTTCTGATTTTGTTCCTCCAAAGCTCTTAGTAGCCTCTCATTATCATCGATATAACTCTACACCTCTATATTCAAACTAGTTATGGTTTCTACCAGCTCTAATGGCTCCATTCTGTCTCTATATCAATTAAACTATGTCTCATCATTTCATAAGGTAATGTTTATTCCCTTAACTTCTTCTTCGTGATTGTAATGTCCCTGCGTATCTTTTGTGCTTCCTCTTCAAAGGTGCTCTTCAATTCTTATCTTTATCTTTTCTTGTTGTAGCATTGATTCTATAAGAAGTGTTCCCACAATTAAAATTGTTTGAGACACCTCATTTCCATATATGCAGCATTTCTTTCAAATTTTGGAAATTATACACAATGTCAATTTTTTTTATCAATTAAAGCTACAGGTCCTTCTCAATTTCTAAAGGATGATGAAGCAATTATCCAAATTCTAAGAATTCATGAATTTTCTCCTCTGAATCATCTTTCCAATGAATGTACTCATGCTCCAATATGAACTCGGAGATCAAAGTTATAGCTCTCATAAATCATCATTTTTGTCCAATTTATGCACCGTTCTCACTGGTGCAATCAAGCTCAGAGGCCAACTTCTGCCACATGCAAAAGAAAATATGGAAATAACTAGGAAAAATTTCGTATTGGGCATAGATAAAATTCATGATTGTGAGTACACAACAACTTTCATATTGTTAAACTGATTCTCTTGTTAGTTTATGCTTCAATCTAAAATGGTCAACTTTTCCCTTCTTATATTTTCTCTAAACTTCAAATGTTTAGTGGAAACTGATACCTCTCAAACAAAGAAAAATTGGGAAATATTTAGTTAGAAAGAGTTTTTTATATTGTTGAGGAGATAAAATTTTGACTAGGATAATTTTTTCATATTGGTGATCTACGACCCCTTTTCCTCTGAAGATCCCAAAAATCCCCAAATTGTGTCTTGGAATAGTGGATTTTGGCCTATTTTCGCATCTCCATTCCAAACCCTTTGGAATTTGGATAAATTGTTCATTGGGTTTCATAAGTCTGACACTCTTACCTAGTGTCCAAATTTCATTAGCAATGGAGCTGCTAACAATAAGTACCACTTTGTTCTTCAAAAATCACTAATATGTAATTTATAGGATTCTGGTGCTGGGGATTTTACCAATTTCAAAAAAAATCTTCAATTTCTTACGCAGGCCAAATTATAATTTCATCAATTCTCTGCTTCAACAACTTCAATGTTGGCATATAATTTTGTCAACACAAAATCTACAATTGTAACTTCAAAACTCTTTTTCCCCAATTATCCTCCTTGAGGAATTATGTCAAATACTTAATCTGCAACCTGTAATTTTCTTCCTCTAAAAGCTTTGGTTTTTGTCCCATACATACACAGTGCTATAACCTTTTTTTTATACCACTTTGTAACGTACTCAACCACCCATGTATATTGTTGCGGCAATGGGGTACTTCAAATTTCTTGCCATCCATATTAAAATTTCATGCTATGTTACCCTTGTGTAACATACCCAACCACCCTTGGAGATTGTTGGGGCAGTGGATTACTTCAAATTTCCTCCCATCCATATTAAAATTTCATGCTCTAATACCATAATCTTTTTTGTCATGCTTTTAATGGATTAATGCATGCAATATGACAAGCAAGCTTACGCAAATCTGATTAATTCATTTACAATTACATGTGCAAATCATATATGAAACATAAAAACATTTAAATCTGTAATATACATAGTATTAACTTAAAATAAATACATTAAACCATAACACTTATGTTTATGGAAATAAGACACTAACTAGTTGCAGAGATTTGACATTCCACCCAACCATAGGCTCACTATTGCAGTTAGTCTCTCTGCAACAAACCACACCCAAGATAAGGCCATGAGTCCACAAGAAATAACTTCTCCTATGGTTAGCTCTAGTCCTCTCACACAACCTAGTTTTCCCAATATTCACAAGCTAGAAACTCTTAGAGAAATTCCAATTCACTAACTTTATTTTCCCTCCAACCTACACAACCTAAGGAATAGACTTAGACTTAGAAACAAAATATTATTATTTTTCTTTTGCCCCCTTTCTTTCCTCTCTTGTGGAATCATAGCCCCTCGTGTTTTTTTTCTTCTATGTTTGTAGAGAATGATATATTTTTATAATTAACATCTAAAATACAATATCCATTCATTGCATACACAAATATACATTATTAATTAGGGGATCAAAGTTGGGGTGTTACATAGTATGTGTCATATCTTGCAACGCCAGTTGCCTCAACAAACATAGGACATAAAGGATACCTTCATTGTTGCATATTGACATTGATCCAAACATGGGTGTAAACCTTTGGGGAAATCAATTCAAATCACCCAATGAATGGATGTGCAAACCCATGTGTCATTCGAATCGTAAGTGCATCGATTCCATCCCAAAATGAAAAGAATGAACGAAAAATAGCTTACTAAATATAAAACTCAAAATATATCTTTAATCAAACCAAGCATAGCCAAATTTTGTTGACATTTTGGGAGAATAACCATTGTTGAATATGATGGTCAAAGACAACTTCAAATTGAAAATGAAAATGCATTTCCATAGTGTAAAGCAGTGAAAGCCTACCTCTTTCCAAATCATCCAAGTAACTACAGCATAAAAAATCACTTCTAGCAAACCCAAGCTCAATGGGTGTTGGCACAGGGGCAGACCCAGGGTTCAACGCTTAACAACGCACCAACAAAACCCCGACTACTAGCCCTTTTGGCAACACCTACGAAGCAGGCAGGCGAGGTCTCACTCGAGGTATAAGCAGGGGGGGTTACATGACGCAGATGTCTGTAACAAAGTTGGGACACAGATCTGTGATAATAACACTTCACAGAGTACTCTATTAACACTTAGGATTAACATGCATTAGTTCATTAGCATCGTAGAACATACCCCAAATCTGGATCGGTGTAGTAACAATAAAGATTAAGCACTTCAACTACTTAGCACATAGCACAGAGTTAGATCTAATCATTCATTTATCTTTAATTAAAGCACTAAGCATCAACAGATCTATCTATAATAATCAAAGCACTAGGCAAATAAATAACACAGGACAAAGCACACCAAAGACACAAGATATACGTGGTTCACCCCAGTGTGGGGCTACATCCATCAACTGCTTCGCCTTCTTTATTATTCATCCAGATCTTACATTCAATTGCTCCTACACACTAAGCCATTGAGCCGAGCTTCGCACCAGACAAGAGATCTGCGCACTGAGCACCAAATCCTCCTTTCAAAACTAGGTCAAGGCACAGAGCCAACTTCTCTATCGAGCACAGAGCCTTAAAACAATGATCATTCTTATTTTATCTTATCTTATCAAAGTGATCACATACAATGATCATTCTTAATTTGAAATGCTCAAGGCACCCAATACATTGGTAGTAATCAATTCCTCATTAACATCATGAATCTATCTTCAGCGAAATAGGTACCTTTGCAATCGAGGAGAACACATCATATTCTAGTGGCAGAGTTGGAATTTCAAAATTGAAAAGATTGTCAAATTTGACTGGCTTATGAGAGAGAGGTTCGTTGTTGTAGTTATTAAGCCTTATTGTCGCTGCATAGGAGAAATTTATTGTTTGTTGTAGGCGCCAATTTATTGTGAGGAGAAGAGTTATGATTGCCATCCAACCACCTACCCACCCACACACGATTGAATCACTGAATCTTTTGAAAATGCAACACACACACCCTTTGTGGTTGCTTTGAATAAGATGGACAGGTTATATGATTGGTCGATACATCCAAATGCTCCAATAAGGACTGCCATAAAGCAACAATCAAAAGGTGTTCAAAATGAATTTGAACATCGACTTAGTCAAATTATTACAGAGCTCAAGGAACAAGGACTGAATTTTGAGTTGTACTACAGAAATAGAGAAGTCTGAAATTACAAATGCAATCAGTGGGGAAGGTGTGTTGGAATTTCTGTTGTTACTTATACAATCGACACAAAAGATGATGGACATGTATGCATGCAGCAGAGGGACCCTGAATAGACACAATGAGGGTATGGAGGTTGATCCACTTCTTGATCTTGTCTGGAAGCTTGGAAAAAAAATAAGTTTACAATTTTCAGGACCAAAAGTAGGGTTTCGATATATGATATACGTAAATTTCTTGAAGAAAATAGAAGCGGGAGAGAAAATTTGGACGTGTGAAAGAAATTTGAGGTGTGATGGGTCGGTTTGCTTGTAGTAGGCCTTCAGATCTTCAAAAGTAACTATGTTGTACATTTGAGGATGCTTCTCGTCGATGAGCTCTTAAGGAGAACGAATCTCCATTTTGTCCATAAAGTCCAACAAGAACACTATGGACATCTTGCTCTTTGCCAATCCTCCATACACCGCACAGTGTTCTGTGTTGTGGTATCTTCCATTGCTCCACATCTGCCACCATCACCACTTGTAAATAAAGTAGTCTACAACACAAACATAATTGATGCAAGTTAAAAGGAAAATGACATCAAGGAGGAGGCCGAACCAATAACCTAGAAACGACATCCGCGAGAACGAAACTATGTGAAATGATAATTAATTTGCACGTATATTTTATTAAATTAATATTTACAGCGTCATCATGATATGCATCCTCCTCTTTCAACCAGATAATCAATATCATTTTGTAACTATTTTCTCTTCACTTATGCCACAGAGATTCGGTATGAATAATGTGAAACCAGTAAATATCTCTTTGGCTTCCCATTTCAAGCTTTCTGCAAGTTTATGTCCTAGTTAAAAGGAAGAAAATGATTCTATGCCTTGTGTACCATATGCTAATGCAGTGGGAAGTTTAATGTATGCGATGGTAAGTACAAGACCAGATATTTCACATGCAGTTGGTGTTGTCAGTAGATACATGGCAACAATGAAATGGGTGCTTCGGTATCTTAGACGCAGAAGTGATTAATGTATCACCTATAATGTTTGTAGTGATTCACTCTATCGTTATGTTGATTTAGATTTTGCAGGTGATTTGGACCAAAGGAGATCTACTTCAGGTTATGTCTCTACTCTTGCAAGAGGACATGTTCATTGGATGTCAAAGCTTCAAAACATAGTTGATTTATCTATTGTTGAGGCAGAATATATAGTTGCCTCACATGCTTGCAAGGAGGCAATTTGGTTAAAGAGTTTATTGGGTGAGTTTGGAAAGATGCAGGATAATGTGAAAGTATTTTGTGATAGTCAAAGTGTTATTCGTTTGGCTAGAAATCCAGCTTATCACAGTAAAACTAAGCATATTGCTATTAATATCATTTTGTAAGACAAGTTATTGATGGAGGTGGAGTAGCACTTGAGAAAGTCCATACTCGAGAAAATTATGCAGACATGTTTACAAAACCAATATGGTCAGAGAAGTTGTGGTGGGGTTTGGCCTCTCTTGGCTTGCAAAAAAGGTGATGATGAACCTGGGCAAGGTATCAAGTAAATTATAAGGTGGAGATTGTTGAATAGGTGACAACAAATTATCCCAAAATAGGATACGACGGTTAAATAATTACTACGGTAGATCATTCAATCGGTTCATAACAAATTATCCCAAAAATAGGATATGGCGGGTTGATAATTACTATAATCAGTTTTTTGTAACAATGGAAGTTGTGATATATATATGTAGCCCGTATAGGAAAATATGAATGGAGTTCTAACCCTGTTGTTGGGTAATTTTGTAATCTTCGAGATTGAGCAATAAGAATACAAATTCCCTTGCCCCATGGACGTGTCCTTGACAAATCGTCAGGATTTTACCACATAAAATCTGTCTTTTGTGATTGTTGTCCATTGGTGACTTGTTGTACCTTGTTTGTTGTTGCATTCTCTGTGCTTGGTAACAATTATGTCCTATTGATATCTCATTGTTAAATGAGGTTTAGGACAGACTGTCTCTATCTCTATCTCTATCTCGATGGATGAAAACAAATGCAAGTCCTAGATGATTTTGATAAATTATCCCAAAAATAGGATATGGCGGGTTGATAATTACTATAATCAGTTTTTTGTAACAATGGAAGTTGTGATATATATATGTAGCCCGTATAGGAAAATATGAATGGAGTTCTAACCCTGTTGTTGGGTAATTTTGTAATCTTCGAGATTGAGCAATAAGAATACAAATTCCCTTGCCCCATGATCCTTGACAAATCACGATTTTACCACACATAAAATCTGTCTTTGTGATTGTTGTCCATTGGTGACTTGTTGTACCTTGTTTGTTGTTGCATTCTCTGTGCTTGGTAACAATTATGTCCTATTGATATCTCATTGTTAAATGAGGTTTAGGATGACCGCTCTGTCTCTCTATCTCTATCCTCGATGGATGAAAACAAATGCAAGTCCTAGATGATTTTGATAAAATACAACCCCTCACTTGTGGCATCTAAGCGGAATGTGCTAATTTATATAAAACCCCAAAACCAAAACACAAACGCAGGCATCACAGGACCACGACACAATATACTTATGAATATCTACCATATTTTTCATCAATAAAAACTCAACAAATGGTCACGAGTTCAATTCTCATAAAATCGTCTCATAAACAAAATTAATAAAACCCCAACTTATCGTTTCTGATCGCTTCAGAAGCGGCCCCTGCAGCAAAGTTATTCCAAAAGCTGAATTGAGTTGTTTCTTGATCTTCTCCAAGTTGTTATCCGTATCGTTTACTTGATCCACCTGCAATACATATCAGACGCCACGGGTCCAAACACCACGATGAACAAACCAAATTCAGCTCAGAAACTATGAAAATGCAGCGAGTTTTGCATCAGAAAATTACCACAGGGGGTGGCCGATGCTCGACGTTGTTTGCCATGGCGGATTTCGACCCAATTGTAGAGAAGGTTAAAGGAAATCAATGCAAAGTATGGGGTTTGATACAAAAATGAGGTGCAATAGCCTCTTGCATTTTCACATGTATGTGAATGTGTGTCTATGAGTTAAATATGAGGTGTAAAATTTATTTTAAAGATTAATGTGTTGTGGTTTTAGTTATAAGTTTGGAGTGTTTGCCTTATCGAAAGAACAGCAGCAACATCATAGCAAGGACAAGCAATTTACGCCTTTGAACTTTTCCAGTCTACCCATCTCCGAAACTTTTGAGATCGGCCCAAACAGGACTCGGCCTCGGGACCTCCAAGTAGGATCGATCTTCACTTTCCTATGGGGTTCTTGATCTGTGCGGTTCTTAAATCGCGTGGGATTTAAATGGCGAGAATCAATAAGTTCGTTGCACATAACGTAAACGTGAAGCCTGAACGATAACACGAACCCCGCCGGCACGGGCCCCTGGGGCAGCGGAATGCTTGTCCTCCCACGCCCTGTGAAGCAGCCACAGCCACCACGGAGTCTTGTGCCCAAAGACGGAAAGACCAATCAAGCGGGATTGGGATTCAAGTCATCGTCATCTTCGGCCTTGAAGAAAGAGAGTGTTCCAGGCATCTAGGTTGTTCAAAACCAGATAAGTTAGATAAACTCGGTTGTAATTTCTATCCAGAAAGACAGTAAGCTGGAGAAATGCAAAAAGAATACCTACAAATCTCATTCAACCTCGTGCTCCTCTCCCTCTCTGGTGTTTCCTTTTGACACTGGGACGACGCATAGTAATATATTCAGAGATCGAGCGTCATTTAGGCGACTGGAATTGCATAATGTGGCCATTAAAACAAGATTCGACCGACTAAGGAGGTGGCTAGATGAGAAAGGTGGAGGCCATGAGGCGGTGTCTAGAGTACAGTGTGTAGAGTACATGAGTTGGTCGAGGAATCGTGAGGCGGTTGATGGAGTACATGAGTATTTATGATTTATCTTTTAATGGACAACAAAGAGATAGTATATGTACATACATGATAAGACAGTTATTTCTATGATAAATGCAAAGTGGTATGATGGTTTTTTCTAAACCCTGTCAATATCAAGAATGGTGAACAAAATGGCTAATTTGGAATCAACTGGTTGACAGGTTTTCTACAAAACCTAACACTAAAATATACCTTCGGCATAATTATTTCTGGTTTTCATTTTCAACATATATTTTCGATCCTTATTCATATTTTATTCACCAATTTCTCATAAACTTTTATTACATTTTCACCCTCAATCACATCACATCACCTATAAATTATTTCAAGTTTTCACTTTCATCATATATTTATCCTCAATCACATCATATTATTTATAAATCATTTGAATTTTCACTTTCATTATATTTATTTTTTTTCCACGTTGTTCATTATATATTTATCCTCAATCACATCTTATCACTTATAAATCATTTAGGTTTTTACTCCCATCACTTATAAATCATGAGTAACATCACCTTTAAATCATTTTAAGTTTCACAATATGATGGTTTTTAATTTGATTATATACTTTCCACATTATCAATACTGATCATCATGGATCAAAGAAAAAAAATATCTTATTAAACTTTTTTCTTTTCCAAGAAAAAATTATCTCAAATTTATATGAAGTATAAATTTTTTTACATCAAACAGAGTCAAGAAAACAGTCCAAAAATATGGAGACGGGAGGATGCAACAAGAAACTGTAATACTAGAATAGGCTGAATGAATTGAGCACAGTGTCGGCTGAAGTACTAGAGGGATGCTGCAATGGAAATCTGACAGGAAATAAGCACAGTTCGAGCTAAAAACGCAAGTTGGAGCTGCAATCGATGCAATTTACCCTTCACCATCCCTTGGCAGTTCGAAGATATTAATGCAAGAGGGCTGACTTTCCAAACCACTGTCCGAGTGGTAAACCGATAGCCTACCTTCAATTTCAGTTAGAGCTCTTTTAGAGAGTGCGTCGGCTTCTTTATTGTGCACTCTGTAAATATGGTGGATGCTGAGATCTTTGAAATTTTTTGCCAATTCCAATGTTTTTTGTTTCCAGCATTCAATATTTACTGTGTTGAGATTACACTTGTGGTTTATCCAGTCAATGATGACCCGCGAATCACCAAGGATTTGGAGTTGATTAATTGACCAGAAAGTTGCCAAAGTGAAGGTTGCCCATAAACCCATCAGTTCCGCTTTTGTATTTGATCCCGCTCCGCAGTTGATGAACCACTTGGTAACTCTCAAAGGATGAGATTTGAAAATGTCTTTGGCCCCACAGCAAAGACCATTGGAAAGAGTTGCTCCATCAAAGCAAGCTAAGGTGAAGCCCTCCTCCTCAGTAAACTCACAGACTTGTAATGGCAGAGTTTTAACAGAGGAAGGCTGCCAGGAGAAAGACAATAAGATTCTATGTGTTACTGAGAGAATGGAGGGAGCACGGTCTTCAAAAATTGCCTTATTCCTTTCAATCCAAATCTGCCAGCATGCATGAGCAGCCAAACTGACAGGGGCAATCTTCTCCTTTGACCACAACAAAAAACAATCTGAGACAGAGTCATCTTTCCATTGAATGTTGAGAGAAAAATGGGTGATCAGGCACTGCCAGACAGCCCTTGTAAAATGGCAGTGAATGAGGATATGGTGAATATCTTCTGCAGAGCGATTACATAATTTGCAAATCCCTGGGCCTTCCCAGCCTCTCTTCTGCAGCATATCCCAGGTAAGAGTCCTCCCTTTAGCAGAGAGCCAAATAAAAAATTTTATCTTGAGAGGAATCGGCCATTTCCACAACCGTTGGAACCACCGCAGGTCAGCATGGAAATTCAACCACTGAAGCAGTGTTGTGTAAATATTATTTACTGTAGTGACTCCCGTAGCATCTCACCCCGCCCAAATGATTGAATCCGAAGTAGTGGAAAGAGAGATGCCTGCGCTCCTTAGTGCTTGGGTGAAGGCGTCCCAGTCTGAAGCGACGTCACCTCCAAGATTAAGCTGACCACTGTTAAGCCAAATATCCGGCAGAGGGGAGACATTGGACGAAACTTAAATATCAACTTAAATAATTTTATCTTATCAAACTAATCAAGATAAATAATTGTATCTTATCAAACTGATCACAGCATCACATTCATGATAAATTGTTTAATCTTATCAAATTGATCACAATATTACACTGATCATTCTTAGTTTTCTTAATTTTACATATCTTGAAAGATTTAAAAAAATATCATATTAACATCCAATCATTTTATTTTATCAAAATGATCTCGTAAAATAATCATTACTCTTAATTTGATTACATACAATATTTTATTGTATCTTATCAAAGTGATCACATAGAATGATCATTCTTAATTTTAAATGCCCAAGGCACCCAATACATTGGTAGTAAGCAATTCCTCATTAACGTCGTGAATCTATCTTCAACTAAATAGGTACCTTTTCAATCAAGGAGAACACATCATATCCCAGTGGCAGAGTTGGAATTTCAAAATTGAAAAGATTGTCAAATTTTACAGTTTCGACAACTGTAATGTCCTGATGCAGGAGCATCAACAACAAGCTTATGAGAGAGAGGTTCGTTGTTGTAGTTATTAAGCCTTATTGTCGCTGCATAGGAGAAATTTATTGTTTTATTGCGAGGAGAAGAGTTATTCTTAATTTGATGACATACAATATTTTATCTTTATCTTATCAAAGTGATCACATACAATGATCATTCTTATTTTATCTTATCTTATCAAAGTGATCACATACAATGATCGTTCTTAATTTTAAATGGTCAAGGCACCCAATACATTGGTAGTAAGCAATTCCTCATTAACATCATGAATCTATCTTCAGCTAAATAGGTACCTTTTCAATCAAGGAGAACACATCATATCCCAGTGGCAGAGTTGGAATTTCAAAATTGAAAAGATTGTCAAATTTGACAGTTTCGACAACTGTAATGTCCTAATGCAGGAGCATCAACAACAGGCTTATGAGAGAGAGGTTCGTTGTTGTAGTTATTAAGCCTTATTGTCGCTGCATAGGAGAAATGTATTGTTTGTTGTAGGCGCCAATTTATTGCGAGGAGAAGAGTTATGATTGCCAGCCAGCCAGCCACCTACCCACCCACGATTGAATCACTGAATCTTTTGAAAATGCGACACACACACCCTTTGTGGTTGCTTTGAATAAGATGGACAGGTTATATGATTGGCAGATACATCCAAATGCTCCAATAAGAACTGCCATAAAGCAACAATCAAAAGGTGTTCAAAATGAATTTGAACATCGAGTTAGTCAGATTATTACAGAGCTCAAGGAACAAGGACTGAATTTTGAGTTGTACTACAGAAATAGAAATAGAGAAGTCTGAAATTACAAATGAAATCAATGGGGAAGGTGTGTTGGACTTTCTGTTGTTACGTATACATTCGGCACAAAAGATGGACATGTATGCATGCAGCAGAGGGGCCCTGAAATGGGAAGTCGAGAGTGTTTGCGATCTTTGCCTTTGAGGATGTGCTCTCACAAGAAGAAGACACTGGTTTTGGTTCTCCACGGCACAGAAGTTGGTCCAAAGCCTATGAAGATAATGATAGTGGATTAGAAGTGCCTTGTAGCATGAATGAATGTGCATTCCCATATTGTATGGTTTTCTATAAATATGCGCATAAGAATGGAAACTAGTCATTTCCTCAATGCAATGTCTAGATACAAGAGCATGGAACGCAGAGTACTCGTGAACGTGAAGAAACCAAGAATTTCAATTGCAGCAATCTTCACACCCTACAAAGACCAATGAAAGTATGGATACTTTATGTAAGTTCGTTAATTTTTATTTTTTTTTAAAGGATGTGAGAGTCCAGAATGGCAAATTTTTATTTGTATCTTTCTATAGTGCCAATTTTTATGTGTAACTTTCTATAGTGAATATTCACGGGTGTAAATAAGTTTTTTTACATTATTTTGGGAGACTTGGAATTAAAAGCTACTTTTGAATATGTCAAAGTAGAAACAAAATTGTAAAGGTGTCAAATGAGTCTAAAGATCCAAGTATATAAGTCATGAATGGTTGAGAGTCTGTGGATCTGAGGAGTCAAAGGGGAGTTTCTTCTTATTTCAAAGGTCCTTAAATATTGTATTGTAAATGTCAAATGAGTGAAAAATCCTCATACTGAAACTTCCACAGTTTCACAGTAAGGTTGAAGTTTGAGTTTGAGTTTTAAAGTATATAGTAAAGTCCTCTTGCAAATCAAGGTAGAAATACAAGGCAAGGAGTTAATGAGACAATTGAGAATGAAGTTGAAAGTATGTCATTGTTGTAAGTTTTGAATTGAATTTGAGAGTTTGTCAAAAATGAAGTCATTGATGTGTAAAAAAAGGTGCATGATCAGTGTCAGCCAACACCTTAACAAATTATGTCAAGTCATGTCATAAGTTGAAATCAGGTTGAGAGTTTGGAGTAGTAAAATGAAGTTTAAGTCATGTCACTGATGCATCAATTAAGTTTGCCAACCCAAGGTCATAGGTGTCTTGTTGGTTTTTGCACAACCCAACAAGAAACATATTTGTAAACATGTAACTGCAAAGATTGCACGTGTCTTGTTGGAGGAAGGTGCTCCTCCTACAAGAAACAAATTTATACAGGTATTATGTGAAATATTCAGAATCATGCAAGAAGATGATGACTCCATGACTACAGAAGATGATGGCAAAAAGAAGACTAATGAAGAATAAAGATGATGTTGACTCCGTGATAGAGAAATGCAAGATTGATGCAAAAAGAGAGAAGGATGCAAACTTCAAGGGAAAGGGACATTTGTGGCAGAACCCTACAACAAGAAAGTTGTAACAGAGAAAAACAACTTCCAGCTGCGGTTGGATAGAAGTTGTTGAGACAACTCCACAGTTGCAAATGTGGGTAGAGTTGTCTAGTGTAAAGAGCAAGCGAAGATCTTGAAAGAAAGTGAGAAAGTGCAAAAGCCTACAGCTATGGCTGCTGCGGAGCAAAGAAAGCTCAGAAGGTTCTAGTGGAAGAAACCAGGAATACCAAAAGACCAAGTTCAAGAGAGGAGCTTGGTGAGGTATTGTGTAGCAAGGTGAAAGACTTGTTACTGCAGAGGCTTATTGCACCTCACAATGAGCATGGAGAAGCTCACCGAGGAAGAGAGGAGAATGACTATGAATAGTCAGGTAAAGGGTTCAGAAAGAAGCCATGACAAAACAAAAGAAGACATAGGTTCCAATGACAGGGAAGGTTGAAATAGGAGGACTCGTATGCATGAACAAAAAGACACAAGAGGAGAAAAGGCAAGAAACAGACAAGAACGAGGACACAAAGAATGCAGAAAAATGAAGCAGCAAGAGATAACAAAAGTGATGCAGCAGAAGCATGATGGACAGAACGGAAGCAAAGAAGCAAGGTATAAATAAGCAAAGTGTGTAATAATAATAATAAATCCATGAGGAAACATCTCTAACAGTTTAAATGGTCCTTAGTGAAGAAAATTTTGATGTAAAATTGGTCTTAAGTCATATAAGGTTAGATAAACCTTGAGATGAAAGTAGAGGAAGTATATGTACCTGAGTCATATGTGATGGAAGCCTACAAGGCAAGAGAGAGAATTACTCCTTAGAGTTTGTGGTAAACCTGAAACCATTATGTGAGAGAGAATTACCCCTTGGAGTTTGTGGTAAACCTGAAACCATTATGTGGCAGTTTGTGGTCTGTCAAAAACCATTTTGTAAAAGTTGTCATCGTGTGTTGTTGTGGTAAGATGTACCACATGAGGATGTAGGTCATTCAATGTAAAAAGCTCAACTATGGACGTGAAACTTACAGTAGTCCACAATTGACAGAAGTGTCAATTTGAGGTTGTTAGGAGTGACCATCGAGTCAAAGGCAAACTAAGGAAAGAGTTTGCAAGAGTTGAGGAATACATGGTCAGGAGATCATGAAATGTTTTTATTCCTTGGGAATCTGATACAGGAGCATCAACAACAGGCTTATGGGTGAGCCAGAAACACAAGTGAAAAATGATGACAGAGATGAAAAGGGGAAAAACAGGTACAGGTAAAAGGTATTTGCAGTGCAAATATAGTTGATGAATCATGTACGGGGACGTACGGGAAAGAGTTTCCTAGAAAACCGACGGATACAGCAGCTGGCAATTTATGTATTCCGATGGATGGTAATTCTTTTATATGGACTTCAACAACATGTGTGTTTGCAAGAACAAGGTGAAAGCATGGAGGACATGGGAAGAAGACCATAAATCCAAGATGTGGACACTAAGGAACAAGTCCAAGGACCAAGTGATAAAGAGGAAAAATTACAAACAATTGTTAAAGAGGGAATATGAGAGAATAATTCATATTTGTAATTAATATATGATGTGGTAATGTAGACTGGTTCTAGAATCTACATATCAACGAGAGATGAGAAGAAATGAGAGATAAAAGGGATAAAGAATTGTTAAGAGAATCATGGGGATCTTCGTGGAAATAAGGTAGAGGATTTGGTGGAGATTTCTTAAGAGATGGTTAAGGAGATGATTGAAATTAATGACTAAGTATGCGAATGGTCCTTATAGTTTCCTTATAGTATATAAGGAGAATATTTGTAATCTTTTGTATTATGGACGAGTGTGTATATGTGAGATTAATATAGATTTCCCCTACGGAGGAATTATAGTGTGAATTTTTCTATTGCCTTGTTTCTTTTGTGTTATGTAGATTGGAGTGTATATTTGTCTGCTGCATGTTGTGTTTGAGAGTCTTAAAGGCAGGCAGCGTCGTCTGCATTATGTCCATTCTACCTGTTTTAACAAAGAAGGTTGATGGTTATACAAAAACTTTGACCGTATTTGATGGGCAAATTTGCCCATCAAATTCCATCCCTCCCTGTATCCCCACTGTATACCTTCCTGTATGAATCTTTGCATCCCACTCTATACCTTCCTGTATGAATCTTTGCAGATGTCCATACAATCATATCATTACCTGTTTTGTCAAATATACCTTCCAATATGCAAAGGGTCTCAAGGCCCTATCAATAACTTGGTCTCCCATCCTGCCTCCTATACTTGATGCATTTGCTATCGCCTATAAAGAATGCATGTCACACAACGATACCATATTTAATATGGTTACGCAATCCCTAATCGGAGAGGATTTGCATTAATTCCATCATATACTTGAACAATAAATCTAAAGCTTTCCAAAAACTAGTAAACTTAATTATTAAGTATTTCAAAGTAACCGAAAATTCAATTTAAGAAGACAGAAGGCTAAGTCTCAAGCCAATGTAAGATGAACGAAACCCTTATTAACTACCAGACTTATTCATTAAGTATTTCAAAGTAACCAAACAATACAATTTGGGGTGACAGAAGGCTAAGACTCAAAAGCAAATGTAAGATGACAAACCTTGATTTCTTTCATGGGTGGAGGGAGGTAATGCATTCAAGGCGCTACTGAGTTTGTAGATGATCAGTGATATGTGCTCCTCTGTAACTGCCACACACGTCCACATGCATGCTATGACGTCCTTAAAGCGCAAACTCGTTCTTGTGAATATACTCTAGACGAGTGTTTAGAAACAAAAGTATTAGTAATTCAGTTGGGATTAAGCCTTCCCCAACAACTGCCTCAACACCTGGTCAAAATTTATATGTAAGAAGGAGGGAATCAAAGGAAACTCAGATAAACCATATGGCTAGTCAAGGATTCAAATATATATCAGTGTTTTCATAAAGGGTCATATTACACAAGTAGAGACGTCGTGCAAGTGATGACATATCAAGTTCTCACTACTTGCACCGTTGGCGAGGATATCAATATCCTAGCTCAACCCGCTTCCCGAGCGGAACTAAAAACTATTGACAGGCTTGCAAAGATAAATTACAGACCTGTGATCCATCTTTTCCCTTACACGGCTCTAATATTGTATATTCTTTACATATTCTTGGGAGGCCATCTCTCTTGAAATAATGGCTATTATGTCTCATTTGTTTGGTCTTCTGCATTCCTGGTTCAGCTTCTACATCAATTCTTCTTGACACCATGCATTACTTTCTTGCAGCCTCGTTGGAAATTTCCCGAATTGACTTTACAGTTGTCAGTTTACTTTGCAATCTTACTTATCGCTGCCTCTTTGTAATAGTCATAAAGCAACATGCAAACCGCCTATATTAGCGAAGGTACAACAAAAGCAGTGCCACACGCCAAAACTACAATGGGCATAAACAATAGTATTTGCTAAAAAATAATTTCTTCGTTGCCATGAACATCTGATTATTTATCTGGTGCAGAAAGCAGAGGATGTGTTCGGTATCCAGAATAAAATATGCTCCTGGTAGCAAATATTCACAATATTAAGCATGCAACTGAAGATAGAGCATATCTAGTCTAGTAGCAAATACTCTTTTGCAACAAAACGAGAAAACTAACATGTAGACAAAACATAGACATTAACAAAAGCCACGAGGGGTAGCTCAAACCGCTCAGACGGTTTGAGTACCATGCTGTCCTAGAGTAGACCCGGCTTCAATTCCTCTTTGTAAGGGCTGACCGGTTTGGCAGCTGGTGGCAATGGGGACAAAAGTCCATGGCTAGGTTCCAGAGGGAAAGGCATACTAGTCTACACGAACAGACAGGTTTACTATGGATACCATTCACAAATGTGGGAAAATGATGCAGCGAGATTGACGCGACCACACACCACCACCACCTCGTCGTGTTCTCCTGCTCACAGGATCGTTCAATTTCCCTTTGAGCCAAATTAGCTCACTCGATTCCCTACTGGAATCTCAGTTGAAACCCGATCCACAGGTCCTTTATTCACCCGCACGGCCTTCTGCACATGACCACGCTCTTTCCCTGATCTTAATTTCGGGTTTCGAGGTTTCGTGATCCCCGGCGTCAAGAGTTCCTGTCCTCTTGAATCCCCGATCTCCTATGAGCAATTTCACCGATACGCGCCCTTTACGCGTTAGCCCTCCTGGCTATGCTCTGGTCCATGTGACCGCTAATTCATAAGACCGCAGCCTTATCCTTCTTTCGGGGTTTTGAGCTTTTCAGTGCCGCAATGCATTGGCTCACGGGATTCCCAATCCTCCGAATCCCGATTAGCTGACAACTGGCCCCACGATGGCTCCTTCCTCCTTGTAGGGGTTTCGGACTTCGCGATTCCGAAATGCCCAAACCTCTTGTCACCAAGATTCTCGATATCCCGATGACCAAAATGTCGATAGACGACTTCCTGTCAAGACTTTCCCCGATGGCTCCGATTGCTGCCGCGCGTCCTCCACTGATGGACGGTCCTGATCGCTCCTCACGATTTCGAGACTTCTGATGTCCCGACTTTCACGACCTCGAGAACTCCGATTTCCCGAGTGCCGAATATCCTGATGTCTAGTGTCCGGACCTCCGGAATGGACGATCGCGTGACACGCGTCCTCTCTCTGATGGACGGCCCAGATTTGTGTCGGGATTTTCAAAGTGGACTTACCCGATCTCCTGTCCACGGAAATGTCGATATCCCGACTCCCGACGCCTCAATCTCCGCCACGTGTATCCACAAACAGACGGCTCAGATCCTTCCCGGGACTTTTACCATGAAAATTTCCGATCTTCTGTTCTCGTGACTCCCGATTTCACGAACGCCGATATCTCGATGACTGTCGAGACTTTTGCCTAGCGTGAGAAGGGTTAAACCCCGTGCACCTCCTGTCCAATCCGACGACTGACGGGTATCTATGGGAACATCCGACAATCCCCAATCTCCTGGGCTTGCACCTTGGAAACCCAGTCGTAACTTCCTCGCTTCTCGCCAAATCTGACGGCTGACGGGATTTTTCTCCAGATCTGACGATCAAGATCCGTTCTGCCTGTGCGCTCCTCTTGAGCTTCCTTCCTGGACATGAAAACCTTCCAACGGTCCAGATCTTCTTTTCTCCAGCCGATCTGACGGCAGCTGTGCTCCCTCCTGAGCTTCTGCACTTTCTTCCGAGACTTGGAAGAATTTCCAGTTCCCAAAGGCCTCAACCTTTGTCCTCCTTTTCCTCTGCGAACTCCTCGACCCTGAGCTTCGTCGCGCGTATGAACATTGTTCCTCCTGAGATTTGCTTCTGAATCCTCAAAGGAGTCTTTGACTTATGCACCTCTACAAAGTGTTTACGCGCACACAGTGTTCCTCTCCTGAGCTTCTCAACCACTCAGACCCCTAAGGGATTTTGTCTTTCTTCCTTTCTCCTGCAGATGGAGAAATATGGATGCCCTCCTGGCTATCCTTCTGCTCAAGCAACTTCTTGCTGAGTCTGCAAGGTGTTCAGCAACCCTGTGAAGATCCCTCAGTGGATTCTTCTTCCTGTGCCTGTCTGCACACTGTCTCTATGCCCACCTGGCAGAGTGTCTTCTTCCAGAACTTCCAGCAGTTCTGTCTCCTTCTCCTGTGCACCTATGCACTCGCTCGATGCCCACCTGGCAGAGCTCTCAGAATCCTCCGTGATTCTGGTTCTTCTCCGAACTCACAGCAGAGTCCTTCTTCTGTGCACTCCTTGCACTGGCTCAATGCCCACCTGGTAGAGCTCTCAGAATCCTCAGTGATTCTGGCTTCTGTCTGAACTCACAACAGAGTTCCTCCAACTGCACCTTGTGCCTATGCTCAATGCCCACCTGGCAGAGCTTTACAGAACTCACAGTAGAATTCTATCTGCAACTGTGTCTCTCACACACAACCTTGCCTCCAAGGTATTCAGCAACCTTGAGGTCTTCCTCTGAGTTGTTGATTCCAGTTCTTGTGCCGCAGCACGTCTTTGTCTGAACCCGCAGAATTCAGAAGTGCTTCAGTGCACCGGTATTCAGAGACCGCAGTACTCTGTCACGCCCTCCTGGCATGAAACCACAAAGACCTTCACCTGAAATCAAAACAACCTGCAAATGCCTAGCATACATTCACAGCATATAAAGAACACTCACAGACATCCATTCAACACAGAATAATGCAGGAAAAACTGCTTCTGTTTATATTAAAATGGCAAATGCTTGTATTTACAAGGTGTTCTAAGCACGGCCTGTAACAAGGTCTCGACTCTTCTCTTCTGCTCTCTACTCGCAGATTCTATCACACAACTCAACTTAACTCAACTCTACTACAAAATGAGATACAAAATCTCTTTTACCTGAGGAGGCTCTTCGAGCTCTTCCCTCCAACCTACCTACCCTATTCAATTACATTGAATGGGTTGTCTAGTCCAGCATCTAGATCTAGATCTCGTCCATACAAAACATTAAATGCCTATCTTATCTACAGCCTGCACAAAGGCACGGCTCTATGGCTCACCAGCCTAGACATTTAATTACATTGAATTCAGATTTCAAATGAGGCTGCACCTCTCTTCAACACGCGATTTGAATTCGCTGACGTGGCTGGCTGGCTGGCTGGCTGACATGGAGAGATGCTCCTGCATCAGAAAACATTTAAGATTTTTGGGATCTCAAAAAAAAGAAAACATAAAACATTCTGCACAAACAGACAGGTTTACTATGGATACCATTCACAAATGTGGGAAAGCATTCAAGATTTTTGGGATTAAAAAAAAGAAAAAAAAAACATAAGACACTCCCCTAAAAAGAAAAGGAAAAAAATAGAAAACATAAGACATTCCCTAAAAAAAGAGAACATAAGACATTAACAATCAAGATGCAACTCTTTTTAGGAGAAAGAATATAGTATTTATAAAAAGGAACCACATAAAGTACAGATCAAAATTCTGGCTTCTGGCCATGAATACTGTATAGGCTATGTCCATATCTAACTTCTTCCCAATAATACCCTTCATGCTCCTTATCCATCACTTAACAAATTAAAATAGTTATAGTCAAGGACTTATCAATCTTAGCTGCCTGAACAGCAATTACAAGTTAAACCACAAACTGTAGTATTTTCTTCTAAAAGCTGCTTGAGAAAATATGATCAAGGCTGTGCTCAGTATTAGCAGCGAAATAACAATACACAGTTAAAAACCAAAATATTTGGTGTAAATTTCTGAAAACCACTCAAGCATCAGAAATAGTCAATCTCATTTTTTCAGCATGTAATATCCATTGCCTCGTGCTGGACTGATTCGAGAATGATTCTGCATGATTGAAGGCCTCGACCGCCTCACTGGTGATCGACTGTTAGAACAAACATGAAAACAGAATTAAACCCTTGGATAAGTAAATAGAGCAAACCTTCTAGATATATATGTGATCCATACACACCTGCGGTCCCGTTCAAGAAGGGGGCTTGCATCTCTGCCATAATCTCGACTATTCCTCTGTGGGCGGCTGGCATAAACAGAACTTGCAGCCCTGCCATAATCAGAACCGTGTTTCTCTGGACGCTTTGAATAAATACGGCTTGTAGTCCTACCATAGTCAGGACTGCACCTCTCTGAACGCCTAACATAAGTAGGACTTAGAGCCCTACCATAGTCAGGACTGCCCCTAATTGCACGCCTACCATAGATAGCACTTGCAGATCGATCACGGCCATGGTCCTCTCCAGATCTTCCATTCCGACCTCCTCGAATGGGACCGGAAGGTCCACCTCTTTTATTTCCTTTCTCACCTTGAGAATATGCCACTGTGATTACCCTATCTAATAATTTGCTGAATATGTCCAATCATATAACGAGTAAAAGATCAGCAACATACAAAACAATACTTGTACCACTTGATGTTTACCTAAGCAAAAGCAGAAATTAGACAGAACAAACTCAGAATGTTGTCTCGTACACTATACTGAATGCAAGGTACCAAGCAAATTATGATATGGAATAGACTTCTGCAATTACATTTAAACACAAAGTTTCCCACAAGCACTTTGAAATCAAACAATTTAACCAACAACAGAAAGTCTCACACGCACTTTGAAATAAAACAATTTAACCAACAACAGAAAGTCTCACAAGCACTTTGAAATAAAACAATTTAACTACCCTCATATCAGCAACATAAGAAAACACTTGGACTAGCTAATGTTTAGCTAAAGTAAGCAGAAATTAGACAGACCAAACTCAGAATGCTGTCTCAGACACTAGGACAGAGTTCTGCAATTCATTTAGACAGAACGTTACACACATGCATTTTGAAAATAAAACAATTTAACTAACCTCATATGGGTGGCGTTGAAAGCTTTTGTTGCTTCTTCTTGTGTTCCGTAATAAATAAATGCAAAATGCCTTCTAATCCTTACATCGAGCACCTTACCATAGGGCTCAAAATGTCTTTCAAGGTCGCTGACAGTTGTGTCGCACGGTTCAAAGTCTACCACAAATAATATTTTTGTTGGCTTCAAACCTTCTACCACAGATCTTCTGCCGTCTTCAGATCGGCCAAGACCTTGTTCATCAGGCTGTAGGAATTTAAAAGAGAAGGCAGTTATCTTAAATTAGCAAAGCAGTAATAACAATTGTCTCAATTCTTGTATCTGAAAACATAATCTATCTAAATCCCGCGAATTATAATCCACGGCAAATATTTGAAAATAATTTTAAAGATAAACCTTTTTCCAGTTTACAGTTAGCCGACGTCCTTGCCTGCCAAATTCTGTCTGGTCAAGTGCTCGGATTGCTTCCTCTGCATCACGCTCATCTTCCATATGGACAAAAGCATAACCTAAAGCATAACCTATAGAAACAAGAGAGATTCAATAAAGAAACAAAATATCGAATTGCAATCACACTTGCAGTGTGCGTTGGCGCAAATGATTTCATATATAAGGCTATGACAAAGAAAAAAAATGCAACACCTGCTACTTATTGTCGTGAAGACTTGCTGCATTAGGGGACATTAGGCACAAACCTTGCATGTTGTACTAAATAGTATCAAGTAAATCTAATCCATAAGTGGCTCTAAGGTCATCCATCAGATAAGTGCCGTCAGCAGTTATGCTCCATTCTGATTGCAGTGATGTGTCATGGATTCTATCTCTTGACATGCTTGAGCCTGAATGAAGACTTAGAATGGCATGGGAGGGATGAAAAATAATGGTGTCGTGAGAAAAAAAGCAAGATGTCATTTGTATATCAACTTTGCTGAACAAGGCTATTAGCTGATCCATGGCATGATGAATATGCACAGGATCTCCAGGAAGAGCATGGATGCTCTTGAATATTCCTGTGTCAAAGAAATTTCTGAGTACAGAGGCCTACATTTCAAAAAATTTGCTTCGTAAACATAGTTTGTAGCCTTGGATATGAACCGTAGAGGTTTTACCGTTACGCATTACCAACTGGAAAGACTGAAAACCATGCATTCGACATGATTTCCAAATCTAAAATCAAAATTATTTTGTTTATATACTTTATTCCATTAAGGATAATAGCTGCAGCTATTTCTTCTGCCACCAGGGGTCTTTTACAATAAGTCTCTGCATTCTGTTAGATAGTTGATATTTCCATCCAATGAGGACAAAAGTTTTCCATTGGAAGCACAATTCTCAGTTCGCCCATTAATTAGGTATAGGTATGGAAGCGTACATTGTTGGAACCCAAAAAACTCAACTCTCTTGAGAACAATGGTCCATGAATAATTCAGACTTTACAGGTCTTTTACATATTAGAAAACAAAACTGAGAAATACTCCTAAGGTTTCTTACACAAATATTTGTTTCCGAATGAACTGAGAAGACCATTTAAAGTTTTCTAAATTCTGATAGAAATTCTTCAGAGGAGACGAAAAGACTTAACAGGATTTATTCATTTGTTCAGATAAACTAGAACCAGGTTTAAACAGACGGCAAAAAGAAACACGTTCAGGGTTTTGACAAACTACAGATAGTTTGTATAGTGTTTACGAATACAAAGGACGAAATATTGTCTGATACAAGAGCTTACAGACATCTGTTGCAGCAATATGCTATTATAAATACATGTTAGATATATCGATAGATATTGGGTATGAATATGAATATTATGATGATCATTACCGTATCTCATATCAACCCTCTCGACTTTTCCATAATTGCCAAACAAGAGCTCGATATCTGACTGGCGAACATCGTACCCTAAGTTTCCACAGTACAATGACTTCATCGCTAATACCAAACTCTTCTTCACTAACCACCGGTATATTTAAAGAGGGTTCCTGGAGAAAAAAAAATCAAGTATATTTAAAGAGGGTTCCTGGAGAAAAAATAAATCAATTGATCAAAACAATTGGATCTGCACATAAAGAAACAAGCGACAAAATAAATTGTCTTGAAACCCTGGGTATGAAAAATCATAGAACCCTTCAGGGTCTCTCTGAAACCATGGGTATGAAAAATCATAGAGTCCTTTAGGGTTTCTTCGAGGGATTAGAAGATAGCGCAGACAAAATGGGATGAATGTGCATCTAAGGAATTTGAAAAGCCACAACACAAGTATGTAAAACCACCCCCCAAAAAAATACATACCGAGAAGAGATTGCTCGGCGGAACGAATCGACCCGTACCATTGTTCGCCACACAGACTAGGCTAAGAGTAGCTCTCTGCTAGAAGTCACCCATTACATACTCCCATTTAACTAATATACCCCTAAACGGGCGAATGAAAATGCAGAAGTAATAAAATTACGATAAATGAAACTTTCAATAAAACCTACTTAAAAGCAAAGCTAAATATACTTTTATATAATTTTTAAAAATATAATAAATAAAAATTAAAAGTCTATTATATAACATCTTGGTTATTGGAATATACTTTTATATAATTTTTAAAAATATAATAAATAAAAATTAAAAGTCTATTATATAACATCTTGGTTATTGGGTTAATTACAAAACTGCTAGGTGCACTAAAAAACATATTACTTTTAATAAAACATACTTAAAAAAAAGTTAAATATATTTTTATATAATTTTTAAAAAAAAGTTAAATATATTTTTATATAATTTTTAAAAATACAATAAATGAAAATTAAAAAGTCTATTACAAAACATTTTAAAAATATAATAAATAAAAATTAAAAGTCTATTATATAAC
>SNQJ01S0032660.1:137530-151491 GCA_010110895.2 Picea sitchensis
TACTAAAAGAGCTACTTAGAAGAGAACGCTACCCGAAGACAACGTAATGTGCAGGTAGGTAGCTTGATATTCATAATTTACTATAAGAATCTTTACCCGAATCAACTGATGTTTGTAACCTACGAGGACCTGCAGGCTGATTGTGTGGGTTGGGTTAAAAGAATGGGTGTTTTCTTAGGTTGCTTTATTCCTCTTATGGAAGAGCACGCCCAGAGAATTGTAGACAATTGCAACTTCGATACCCTGTGCAATTTGTAGGTGAACAAAAAAGGGAAAGTGGGGACACGTAAATACAGAATGGAAAACACCTTGTTCTTTCGTGAGGGCAAAGTGGGTGAGTGGAAGAAGCATTTCACGCCATAGATTACAAATATCTTCTGGAAAACTTGCTTCTCCATAAATCACAATCCGTTCCACATGCTTCAACAACCCTATGGACTTTGGAACTAAGCCAACATCAATCTCTAATTCCCGCAACTGGAAAGGTGCCTACAAAAATTTTCACATGTTTCATTATCTAAAGATATAGATTATTCTCATCTATAAAACCCTTGCATCTGTTCCACCAAGGATTTAAAAAAAGAAAAACCTTTTGAAATTCATTTAAAAAAATAAATACCCCTGTGGAGCCATATTATAATAGAAAATAAATATATTTAAGTCAATAAATATCTATTTACCTGCGATTATTCTTTCCACAACCCTCTAAAGCACCAAAAATTGTTGAACATTGTTAAAACCCTTAACTTTGTCCATGGAATCCAAGAAGACATGTAAGAGTCGTGAAAGGGGACACAGTTAAAGATAAGTGTTATGTGATTTCTGTGATTGTAGCTTGAGATTCTGTGATTTGTTGGATGATGTTTTAGAAGCCCGTAAGGTTTCACAAGGTATTGTAGAAAAAACATCCGCTAGAAAAGCCTCAGGTTATTTTGGAAATGATCAAGGAAGGAAAAATAGCATGGAAGATTGTTTTGTTTGTAGGCCTGTTGGGGACAGATAAGACCGCCATAGCTATGGGCATGGGTAAATCTCCAAGCGAAGAAACCCCCTTTGCAATGATGGCAGGCAGTGAAATTTTCATTAGACATGAGCAAGATTGAGGCTCTGACACAGGCGTTCAGGTAGACAATAAGGGTTAACATTGAGGAAGAGGCTGAAATTATTGAAGGAGAAGTTGTAGAGATGACATTGAAGACATCAGAGATGGAGATTGTATGATTTTGGGAGCAATATGATCGAGGGGTTGAACAAGGAGAAGGTCCAGAGTGGGGATGTGATTGCAAGGGATAAAGCTTATGGGAAGATTACGAAGTTGGGGCGGTCTATTGCGAGGTCCAACAATAGATGGAGTTTATGCGGAGACCTGCAAAAGCACAATGAGGTGGTTCATTGCGTTACGTTACATGATATCGATGTCATCAATAGTTGGTCAATGTTTTAATTCATGTACCTTTTGTTTTGTTGAAGCTATAGATGGAGGCATGCCCTATATAGGAAAGATATGCATGACAGTTGGAGTGATAAGGTGACAGTTGGAGTGTTGGAGTGATAAGGTGGTTCGGTTGACAGGTTTTGGAGTGATAAATGGTTTGGTTGACAGGTTTTTCTAGTTGACAAGTTTGGAGCAAAATCTCTTCCTACATACATGCCTTCGGCATAAATATAAAATAATTGCATGTGTCCAGCGTTTAAGAGTGCTTAAGTGGGAGTAAGGATATGGAGGTGGCATTTGATCTACTTACATGTCTCTATGGGTGCAACTAAAGTTCGACCACTACCTCAAAGTGACCCATGGCTACAAGAAAAGCCTTCATTGGAATTGAACCTTACCCAATGATGAAAAACTTCTCACTTTCCACCATTCGATCCAACCCCTTTAGGCAAATGTTGTTATATTATATTTCTCAAATATTGTCTTTGCATTTTGTGGGTAGACCCATCTTACAAGATGGTTATTAGTTGAATCAAGATATCTTGTTCTTCCGCAACTATGAACTAAACCATTGTGCATTTTTTTATGAGATTGAATACTGTGCTTTGCATTTATTTTTTATGGTGCAAAGGGATGTCCTAAAAAATGTGATGAGATGAAATGTAATATGTATTATGTGGATTTGAATATAATCAATGAGTTATAACACTGGTAGTTGGAGGAGGAATGAGTGTGTTTGGACCATCAATTAAAGCATGGGAGCCAACTAATAATAATCTTAGTTATTTAATTAATGTTCATTACCTTAATCCCAAATTTTATAAAATACACATTAAACGGAGTTTGGAGATTCAGGAATTTGAAGATTGGAATTTATGGATTTTGTTTAGATTCACATACTTTCTTTTTCTTATTTCATAGGGTTTTTATGGCTTCTAATTAGAAATCAGAGAGCCTACTGATTCCTAGAAAAACGTTCTTGAAAGTGGCATGAAGAGCCTAAATGGTTATATGGTATACACAAATATGTCATTTTAGTGTGTATATCTCCAAAGCTTAATTATCTACTTTTATTTTGATACTCACGATATGTTTTATGATAATTTTTGCTTTGCATTTCACTCATTCTAGGATACGGTCTATACAATTTTGTGAAGATTATGTATATCATGCTCAATCTATGTATGTACATTGGACATAAAGGATGTAGAAAATCTGAATAGTCAAAAAGACCGATGAATTTCTACACATATAGATACAACTTATCGTACCTTTGATGTGTAGAAGCCCATTAGAAAGCAAAAATTTTGCTCAATTATCCATTCTCCGCAATAAAATTTCACTAAACCCATGAACCAGGTGGGTATTGGTGGCCACCCACCTGTTCCAACTGGCTCCTTTTGTTAGTTTTTAGTTCAGCACGTTCTTCTGTACTTCTTTGTAATTGAGGGTTCTACCCTTCCGGGGTTGTCTGAAGCCCTACACATCTTCCAGGTAGATACTGGTGGCCTCCCACCTAATCGAACTAGCTTATTTCGTATGTATTCATGTTAGCACATCTCGTTGTACTTCCAGGGCCGTTTTGGGGCCCTAAACAGTCTTATTTTGGCGTGCCACAGTTAAACTATTGATAGAGTTAGAGTTTGACGACATAATGCGTAGTTATCTAAAAGACGTTTCCAACGAGCTATCAAGTGCCTAAAACGGAGATCGTATGCAAAAGTTATGACCCCAGGAAGTTAATGTACTAACTTACCCAAACGTGGCCCACATGACTTTTGGCATTTCATCTCCTAGGGTTTTGGATGTCTAGGGTTTTGGAATTCATGTTATCATAAAAAGGCCTTCAGAGCCTCATTGTAATCATCTTCTTGTGAATGAGCATAGCCATCACATCTCTTCTCGGAGATAAAGCTGCCACCATTCTAGCGAGTCTTGCACTCTATGTTTTTACAGTCTCTTTACAATTCTTTCATTAATAGAAATCAAGTATTGTTGTATTTCTCTGTTTCTGGCAATTTTCATGAGAATTTCATTGTAATATCTCTGCTTTCATTTTGTTCGGAACATAATCCAGATCAGTGGTATCAGAGCAGGCTACTCTTGATCGTTTTTCAGCGCATGTCCCTGACGAGGTCCAAGTTTAGCCAGTTGGGTCTCGAGTTTGTCTCTCTTGAGGACAATCACTCCTGCACGCCCAAGAAACCCTCGATGGCGGCAGAAAAGAAAAACGACGGAGCATAATATTCTATTAACCTGTTGCTTGAGCAAGCTCTCGCGCGACAAAGGGACTAAATGATGGAGAATTTTGCACACATCCTTCAACGCTCGTCAATCACAATAGGTGGGTCTTCATCCAACGACAATTTTGGAGGAATCTCTCCCTTCAAGGTACAAGTTAATTTTGATATTTCCATATTTGAAGGTCAGATAGATGCAGATGCCATAGAAAAATGGTTAAATCTATTAGAAGTTTATTTCTTTGTTCAAAATTTTTCCAATGGGGAAAAGATCACCTTCGCACTCCACAAGGCTCTCCCCCATGTCAAACATTGGTGGGAAACTTACTGAGAGAAAAGGTCCATAGAGGAATCTGGAATATATGGGGCTGAGCCCACTCGGGATTTTTTTGTGGATGTGGTCAAAGAACAATACTATCTTGTTGATAACTATGAAGACCAGTAAATGAGATGGACCACACTGCTACAAGAGAAGAACCAAACAATGTTAGAGTTCAAAAACACTTTCCATACCTTGCACACCAAGTTGGGTATCAAAGACTTTGAGCGACATCTGGTTCTGAAATATCGTGGGGCTCTGCATATGTACATCCAAACTGAAATGGATTTCCTAAACATCTCATCATTGGGAGGTTCCTATCAATATGTTGTCAAAATCGAGCATAAATTTAGGCACTAGAACAAATGGGAATTCGGGTCTGCAAATTTTCAACAACCAAAGCACGGTAAAGACGACCCTAACCAACAACCTCTAGAAAACCCGTCTAAGACACATGACAAAAAGGGTAAATTAATAACGAAGAATGATACTGGGAATTGGTGTAACTTCCACAAAATCCCCCGGCAAAACACCGATGAATGTCGCTCAAAACAGTCATTGATGGTAAAGGGAAAAGACACGGAGCCGAACCCTGATTCAGAATCCGATCCAAAAAATATTGAAAACAAACAGATCATCGACATAGACCCCACTGCTATTGTCGCGACCACAACAATTCAGATAGAGGAACTGGTAGATCCTGAAGAGGGGGAGCACCTCTTCCATTCACAGATGTGGGTGAAGGGGACCCCATTGCATTTTTTTGTTGATAACGACAGCCAGAAGAACCTCATCTCAACTAAGGCCTTCAAATAGTTGAGGTTTTCGACAATACCACACCCACAACCATACAACATCGGATGGTTTCACCAAGGATGAGATCTTTGTGTCAGCCATCAGTGTCGCCTGTCCTATGGCATCCGACCCTTCAAGGATGAGATAGTGTGTGATGTTGCCCCTCTTGATGTTTGTGATGTTGTTTTGGGCCAACCATATATGTGGAGATGTCATGTTGTCTATGAGTCTAGACCCCATAGTGTTATTATTACTCTGGGAGGTCATCTCTATAGGATACCAGAGGTAGTTCTGACTATTGCTCCACCAAAACAGTGCCGCAAGGAAATCTCTCATACTGCAAAATTCATCCTCTTCACAGTCTGTTCAAAGGATGCACATAAGACTGCTACAACCACTGCAACCTCAACACCTTCTATCCATCAAAAAAAGATTGTCAAAGAGAAAAAAGATATTGTTTCTTCACCTACAATGGTGCCTACACAATGCTCTGTCAAAACCAAAGACAACAGGTTGGTGGAGCATATTCAACCCCGCCAACAACCGTTTTGTGATAGTCTTCCATAGACCAAGCAACACAACTTCTCCAATAAAGCACACAACTCACCAAGATTCATATTCAGAAAATGCTTTCCCCTCTTCCCTAGGCACTCAACGCAATGGAGACCACTGCTTCCTAAGGGGGGAGGATTGATCCAGGTGGATATTGGTGGCCACCCACTTGTTCCAACTGGCTCCTTTTGTCAGTTTTTAGTTCATCACGTTCTTCTATACTTCTTTGTAATTGTGGGTTCTACCCTTCCGGGGTTGTCTAAATCCCTACACATCTTCTAGGTGGATACTAGTGGCCTCCCACCTAATCCAGCTGGCTTATTTTGTATGTATTCATGTTAGCACATCTTGTTGTACTTCCAGGGTCGTTTTGGGGCCATAAACAATATTATTTTTGCGTAACATAGTCAAACTGTAGACAAAGTCAAATTTTGACGACATAATGCGTAGTTCTCTAAAAGACCTTTCCAACGGGCTATCACACGCCTAAAATAGAGATCGTATGCAAAAGTTATGACCCCGTGAAGTTAATGTACTAACTTACCCAAACGGGGCCCACATGACTTTTAGCGTTTCATCTCCTAGGGTTAGGTTTTTGGATGTCTAGGGTTTTGGCATTCATGTTATCATAAAAAGGCCTTTGGAGCTTCATTGTAATCGTCTTCTTGTGAATGAGCGTAGCCATCACATCTCTTCTCAGAGATAAAGCTACCACCATTCTAGCGAGTCTTGCACTCTATATTTTTACAGTCTCTTTACAATTCTTTCATTAATAGAAATCAAGTATTGTTGTATTTCTCTGTTTATGGCAATTTTCATGAGCATTTCATTGTAATATCTATGCTTTCATTTCGTTCTGAACATAATCCTGATCAACCATAGGATGTTTTTTTGGGTTAATTTTGAATCCACTTGACAGTTTTTCAAGCCTGTAAGTTACTGCCTTGAATTTGATCCCATCGTATGTGTCTATTTGTTTATCTAGGCACAATGGAGCTCCATAAATGGATAAAATGCATTATGTGGGTAGAAAGGGATAGACGTATCAATAGGTAATCCTCCTTGGCTTAGCAGTGACCCATTACATATTCTTGTTTAAATATAAATGAATTGCATGTATCCAATGGCAATGTAGTTTTCTAATGGACCATGTGACGAGGTGTCTAATGGAAAACGATTGGTGTCAGCGTGTCTTAAATATTGTGCATTGTGGAAAGGGTGTTTTAGGGTCGGTGAAAGTGGAATGTTGTTATAGTATATTTTTGAAGTGACATGTTTGTATTTCATGGGTTGGTGCACTTTTATAATATGGGCATTGTTTAGCGGTCATGATAATAGTCAGGCCAAGAGACCATGTTGTTCAACAACCATGAACTGAGCCATTGGTGCAATTTTTCATGAGCTTAAATATTATGTGTGGCATTCATTGCATTGGGGATATTCATTAACAATTTCTCCTAATGGTGTAAAGGGATGTCATAAAAAATGTGGTTTATATTGTGTGAATTTGAACATAATCAATTAGTCGCAACGTTGGTAGTCGAAGGAGGAATGAATGTGTTTGGACCATCAAGTAATGCACATGATCCAACAAATAATAATCTCAGTTATTTAATTAATGGTCATTACCTTGATCCCAAATTTTATAGAATACACATTATAGATAGTTTGGAGGTCAAGGAGTTTGAAGTTTTGAATTTGTGGATTTTGTTTAGATTCAAGTACTTTCTTTTTCTTATTTCATAGGGTTTTTATGGCTTCTAATTAGAAATCAAGGAGCCCACTAATCTCTAGAAAAACCTTCACAAAAACGGTATGAATAGCCTAAATGGTTACATGGTATACATAATTATGTCATTTTAGTGTGTATTTGTCTAGTGATTAATTACCTACTTTGATTTTGTTACTCGCAACATGTTTTGGTTTGCATTGCATTCATTCTAGGAGACGGTCTATACAATTTTGTGAAGATTATTTTATGAACCAAATACTTGCATAAAACACCACGAGATATTAGAGGAACAAATAGGAATAAAAACCCCTCTTTATTATAATAAAACCCTTGAGGTAGGGCAACACCATACAATGGTTTATTATAATAAAACCCTTGAGGTAGGGCAACACCATACAATGGATCTTCTTATGGAAGGGATCCTCTCCTATTCACTTGGCTCTTCAAGGGGGCATCCTCCAATTGAGCTACACGCTCCCAATACAATAATTATTTCCCCTTATTACAATGCTTGAACCCCTTTATGTAGTGCTACCAACCACCTAAGAACATTCTAGAGGAGGAACCTTATAGAAGTAGAACCTTCTAAGAAGTCATCTTACATTTATTATATCTAACTACCATAGTGGGCCTTATTTAATACTATAGTGGACCTACTCCACCTTACATTGAATGGCCTCCACTATTATCACTCTGGGCCCTCTGCCCCCCCCACTACCCCTATAGCTATACTACACTCCATCCCCCTTAGGAGAGTGTTGTCCCCAACGCTTGTTATGAGGGTGTACAACCATATATCAGGGTCCCATGGATAAGTGTGGACCATAGTGCTAAAGTAGACTGGAGAACCAAGGTCCCATGAAGAAATGAAAGCCACCATGTTGAAGTAGTCCAACCACCACTGTAAACCTAGGTTCCATGTCCAAGTGCTCATGTGAACTCCACGCGAAAGATATCGGAACTCAAGAACCAGCTGAAAATGATGCTCCAAAAACCTACACTGGTCATGTGGGTCAAAATATTTAGAACTGACCAACCATTCATCCACTACTACCGGTGAATAATAAAACAGAAGAATAATATGTAGGGAAGGCTCTGTTGTACTCTTCAGGATGGCCGAGCTACATGAGGTGGAGTAGAGTCATCAAATAAAAGATGGAAGTGGTTGTCATCCCAAAAATGACAACGATACCAATCACCACAATCAGCCTCAAAAGCATACCAAACATACACTTCTTGATTATATTCATCCATGATGTCCTCCATAATATATTCCTCCTGTATTCTAGCTTTGTACTTTCTCCAACTATCCTTTAAGCCATGCATGCAGGCTTGGAGGGCTTCCATGTGTGGTTCCAAAGCCCTTTAGATTCTTTTACATAAATTATCCTCGAGGATTTGACATAAATGATCCATTGGAAACACCACATAAAATAAAGTTGTTAAAACACTCTATCCAATAACATTGATATGGTAGCAATCTGAGCACCCTGTGACAAGTTATGAATTTTGCAGTCCCGTCGTCGTCACAACCCCCCCCCCCAAAAAAAAAATGGTTGATTTTAAATCAGTGATATCTTCACTTTCGAGGCTCCAATTCAAACAATTTTTTTTTTTGAAATTGGGTGAAATTCTAAGAGGGACTCTGATCTGTAATTTTTTTGAACAAATTTAGCATCCAGGTGCTACAGAAATAAAAAAAATTGTGCGGTCGTCTGTGGTAAAAACCCTAAAAATTTATTTTAAAATGTCGATAACTTCACTTCCCATACTCCGTTTTGGATGATTTTTTTTTTTGAAATAGAATATTTTTGAAAGAGGAACTCAGATATGGAACCAATTTTTTCAAATTATTCACCAAAAAATACAGAAATTATCTGAAGTGTCACGGCCCTCTTTTTCTACTTCGAAAAAAAATCTGCAAAATAAAAAATATTTTCGTACAATTCCGACCAAGGAAAGATCTCTAATACCAATTGTTAAGTACCTGAATAGATCTGAAAATATACTTCAAAAATAACTCTTAATCTCAACAAGAATAAACCAAAACATTCACCATAACACTGAACACAAGAAATAGAGAAAACCCTTGAGGTAGGGTAGCACCATATATTAGTCCTCAAGGAAGAATAACACTACTCAAGCAATACTTGCTTATACAAATACAATATTCTTCACCATGCTTCATTACATTGATTACACTTCTTTATATAACTCTTTATATCTCTTAGGAACCTTCTAGATATCCTTCCCACATTTATTATATCTAACTACCATAGTGGATCTAGTCCACCTTACATTGAATGACTTCCACTAATAATACATAACCACATTCCCATTGGGCACCTCCCTTGGTACCCCATATTACCTCCCTAGGTATACTACATTCCACCCCCCTTCACATGTTTCGTCCTTGAAACATGAGAAGAAACCATACAATATGATCGGCTAAGCAATGTAGCCAACTGGTACAAAGTATGACCATCCATCCATCCTAATGGAAGTCAAACATGATGTTCAATTGTTGCCTTGCCACCCTGATCTTGCTTTGCATCATGTTGGGGTTTCCATGGGATTGTTTCTCTAGCCTGATGTCTTCTTGTAGTGCTAGTAGTCCTCCATGCACCTCTTGATCGATTTCCTTTCTGGTTCCCTGTTGGTGCATAAATGTGTTGATTCCCATGCCCTTGCCTTGATGACTGTTGTTTCTCTATATGATTTGGATGGTAGTATAAAAAAATTGTAGGAATATGTTCTTTGTTCTTTAAATATGCAACACATTGTGCCTTTGATTCAATGACCTCCTTAGCTTCTTGATTGTGTCATTCATGTGGTTTTGCTTCATCTCCTTCTGTGGAATCTGCCTCCGATTCAACTTCAAACTTGACAATAACTGCATTGTTGGCTTTTGTGGGCTCATCTGTCTTACTAAATGACACATCCTGCAATGTAACTTTCTTTTTCTCATACCAAAGTTTCAAAAACTTCTTTTCCACATTAATATTAACTGTACCAATTGTGGTCATCCATGGGTATCCCAAAACAATATCCACCTCATCCATATCTGTAGCATAAAAATCTGAATGCAAGACATATTTATTCATACTAAGCTTCAAATCTTAAAAAAATTGAACATTCTCACCCTAAACCTGTGTGTTGTGGATATTCTTTGCAGGAGTTTTCAATCTATTAACCAACTGAACATTGATTTGTTGACAACTAGGGTTAATAGAAACACTTACTTTTTCTTTACGAATACAACCATGAATCTGTAATATAGATTTGCCACGTGAAAATAAACCCTTGGGGAGTTAGTTATCCTTAATCTTGGCATGAGACCACTTGTCTAACAATAATTTTTTCAGTTCTTCATTAGAAATTTGCCTCATCATGTCCTGGTCAAGTGATGCCCACCATTGTCCAGCGACATCTTGGAAGGAATAATATATGCTAACTGGCCATTTCTCTTGCCAAAATACCTTTTTGGATTGTATGAATTCTTCAATACTAGGGCCATCATATTTCTCAGTAAAAATCATCTTGCTTAAAGAAATCTTCAACAAAAACTAGGGTTTATAAAATAACTTACTGTGCAAATCATGCGGCTTTTTCCGGAAAAACCCTGAAAATTTGTCGAATTTAAATTGCTCATAACTTTACTTCCCGTACTCCGTTTCGACTGATTTTTTTTTTTTTTTTGAAATTGGGTTTTTTCCAAGAGAAATCTAAATGTCCAATTAATTTCAGAAAATTTTGAGCAAAAAGTTTCAGATCTGGGTCTGAAGTGCGCCGCCCCCTCTTTTTTTTTCTAAAAAATCTGCAAAATGAACCAAAAATTTCTTCACTTCTATGGCCAAGGAAAGATCTCTGATACCAATTCTTATGAACCAAATAATTGCATAAAGAAACACGACAGATATTTAGAGAACAAATAGAATAAAACCACTCTTTAATATAAGAAAACCCTTGAGGTAAGGCAACACCATACAATGGATCCTATTATGGAAGGAATCATCTTATGTTCAGTTGCCTCTTCGAGGGGGCATCCTCCAATTGAGATACACGCTCCTAATACAATAATTCTCCCCCCCATTACAATGCTTTAACCCCTTTATATAGTGCTACCAACCACCTAAGAACATTCTAGAGGAGGAACATTCTAGAAGTAGAACCTTCTAAGAAGTCCTCTTATATTTATTATATCTAACTACCATAGTGGGATTTATTTAATACTATAGTGGACCTAGTCCACCTTACATTGAATGACCTCCACTATTATCACTATGGTCCCTCCGCACCCCCCCCGCCCCCAACTACTCCTATAGCTACATTACAAATTATGTATATCATGCTCAAGCCATATATTTACAATGGATGTAGAGGATACACAAACCGCAATAGTTGAAAAAACCAATGAGTTTCTACACACACAGACACATATATATATACAACTTATGATTCCTTTGAGTTGTAATAGCCCATTACAAAACAAAAAAATTGCTCAGTTATCCATTCTCTACAATAAAATTTCATTAGGCCCATACGATGTTTTATTGGCTTAATTTTGAATCCATCTAATGGTTTTTCAAGCATTTAAGGTGCCACCTTGAATTTCCTATGGGCTATGTGACTATGTGTCTAACGAAGAGCGATTGGTGTCAGTGTGTCTTAGATATTGTGCACGAAAGGGATTTTCAACTCAGTGAAGGTGGAATGTTGTTATAGTATTTTTCAAATGGCATGTTTGCATTTTATGGGTGTGCATTTTATAAGATGGTTATTAGTTGGATCAAGATATCATGTTCTTCGATAGCTATAAACTTAACCATTGTTTATGATCTTGAATACTATGCTTGGAATTTATGGTATTGAGGATACTCAATAGAAATTATTCTTGATGGTGCAAAGGAACGTCGTAAAAAATGTGACGTGATAAAATGTAATCTGTATTATGTAGATTTGAACATAATCAATGAGTTGCAAAAATTAATGTATGGGAGACAACTAATAATAATCTCAGTTATTTAATTAATGGTTTGTTGTGACCGCAACAACACCCCTTTACTTTTTCTTTTATAAGCGAAAGGAAAGCCCCCCCATACTAAAATTTCAAAACTATTGCCTAATCCTCTACTACTTGAGCCTAATGCTATCTCTTTGCCTACATTGAGGGAGTTTGGGGTTTTATCTTGATTGATGACTATCTTTGATGGGTGTTGATTATTCCTTTCAATTTGCTGACTTCAAATGTCTTCATATGATGTTTTGTTGACATTTGTATAATGGAATTGACACGTTATTTTCAGACTATTTGTTGATTTTGAAGTGCTTGATGATCCTATGTGGTTGCAAGGTTTGATGTTGTATTGCATGTCTTGGATGAGGTTGTGGTTGATTATTTGTTGATTGATTAATTCAAATTATGCATTTTCTTGGTGACATGTTATGCTTCATGACTTCATACTTATGCTCTTACATATGGATCCTACTCTTCTGTTTCGAATTAGCACATGTAGTCTTAGGACACTCATCTACAACCACCATGTTATTGTTGAATAAACCCAACACTCTTTTATAAATTGGTTTAAAGGAGGGGAATATATTGTTTATTGTATTAGCTAGTCTTCTTTTGATTGCATGGTTGGTATCATTCTTTTGTTTTGCAGGGGCAGGTTTGTAGAGACACTTCATTTGTGATTGCTCCAGCCTTGAGAAGCCTGTGGGGGAATCTCTTGATCCTTGTCAACACCCTTGACCTTGATTCTTGCTATAGATTCTCCTTATTGAGAAGTAGATTGCCTTCACTTACAGTTTCCTCGAGGTCCAAAGCCCCCGAGGTTGTCAGACCCACCTTTCCCGTGAGCTTGTCCTCGAACATCTTCATATTGGTTTATACTAGGCCCTCTATTGGTCTTACCTTTCACCAAAGCTCATTCCTACTCTTGATTATGAGTCCTTATCAAGCTGTCGCCTGATGCTTGTTAATTATTTGTCGCATTCACCCATAGTGTCTGACATAATGACCTTCTCCCGAACTTCGTGGCACTCCCGCTCTTTGTGATCCGAGCTTGTCCTCCCTCTAAGATGCACATGTTGAGTGGACTAGCCTATTTCATACGTTGGGTTAGCATCGATCTTCTTTTTTCTGCTTATCGCTACTTGCGACGTTAAATCGTCGCATGAAGAGTTGTCATTTTTTCATCGTCGTTTTCCCTTCATTTCAGTCGAATCACCACATCCTCGATCACATATGTCCTTGCTCCTCTCCATAGTGTTCGGTTTCATGAATCCTACCGTATATGCCTTTTTTTGAATTTTGGCCCCTAGGTGCGAAACCTTGACCAGTGGAACCTAAGGGACATGGAACCTCGATTTGTTTAGTTTTCTCCTAATTTTCCTAATTTGTAATTATATTATTTTATTTAATTAGTTTTTGTAAATAATTTATTTTAATTATGTATATATATTTTATGTTATTTGATTTTTATTTCAAGTTTAATTTTTTTTTGTTTTTATTTTATTATTTTGTAAATATTTATATTTTATGTATTTTTATTGTAATTTTGATTATTTTCGTTAACCATTTATGATTAATGAACCAACCATATTTTACTATTTAACATGTACATATTTTCTCATAAATGAACATCAAATACAAAAATAGAAAAAACAAATCAAATTTCCTTTTTAATTTAAATTTTCATGATTTTCATTTCATTTTTCAATTTCATTTTTTTTACTTTTTACAAAAACTGAACTTGTATATAGTTTACCCTTTTTATTTTCCCCTTTCCCACCTAAACCTAAACCCAAGTCCTATTTTCTAGGCCTCCATATTTTCTAGAGATTTCCTAATTTATAGGGATCCCCTATTTTCTAGGGATTTCT